>JADRCC010533186.1:4835-24318 GCA_019843855.1 Hylomyscus alleni
TGGAGGGTGGCATAGACATTAGGTGTGGGTAAGAATCTGGTTCATTGGCTGTGATAATTTGGAAAAGCATTCATCTCAGAGAAAGAGTAACTTATAAAGTCCTCTTCTTCAAACTTGATACAAGAGCTACAAATGTCAAGCAAAGCACTCAGTCTCACTTTTTGTTGTTCTCTTCCCTACAAGTCACCTCTCAAGTTAATTGTCTATGTCTCCCTTGGGTATATAAATACTTTTGAAATATATAAGCTATACTGAAAACCATAGCATAGTGTAAAAACATGAAATAAACAATACTACTAATAGAGAGGCTGAGATAGGAGAAGCAAGATTTCAAGACTATTATGTTGTACATAGCAAGACACTGTCACAAACAAGCTGAAAGTGTATATAGATTGTACAATATTGGACCTATTTCTCCAATTACCAAATTAGAGAGACCATTGGATGACAATCAACAAATTTCTAATTCCTCGTATTTTTGGATTTCAATCCCTTAGGATATGTTGGTAATATTGATTTTCATATTAAGATATTAAGAAAAGATAATTGTCACTTTCTGTTCTTTTTGTTGTAAGAGGTGGAATTAGATTTGTGTTAATTTATTGAAAGATTACTTTCTTGCTTCTTCTAGGGTGTAGTTTTGCTCCTTATGTTGATGTTTTCCATCTATTATCCTTTGTAGGGCTGTATTTGTGGAAAGATATTGTGTAAATTTTGTTTTGCATAGAATATCTTGTTTTCTCCATCTGTGGTAATTGAGAGTTTTTCTGGGTATAATTAGTTATAGTTTATTTTTTTGTTTTGTTGGGCTGGCATTTGTGTTCTTATAGGGTCTGTATGACATCTGTCCAGGATCTTCAAGCTTTCATAGTCTCTGGTGAGAAGTCTGCCATAATTCTGATCGGCCTGCCTTTATAAGTTACTTGCCTTTTTTTCCTCTTACTGCTTTTAAAATTCTTTCTTTGTTTAGTGCATTTGGTGTTCTTATTATTATGTGATGGGAGGAGTTTCTTTTCTGGTCCAGTGTATTTGGAGTTCTGTAGGCTTCTTGTATGTTCATGGGCATCTCTTTCTTTAGGTTAGGGAAGTTTTCTTCTATAATTTTGTTAAAGTTATTTACTGACCCATTACATTGGGAGTCTTTACTCTCTTTTATACTTATCCTTAGATTTGATCTTCTCATTGTGTCCTGGATTTCCTGGATGTTTTGGGTTAGGATCTTTTTGCTTTTTCTTTGACTGTTGTGTCAATGTTTTCTATGGTGTCTTCTACTCCTGAGATTCTCTCTTCTATCTCTTGTATTCTGTTGGTGATGCTTGCATCTATGACTACTGATTTCTTTCCTAGGTTTTGTATCTCCAGGGTTGTTTCTCTGATTTCTTTATTGTTTCTATTTCCATTTTTAGATCCTGTATGATTTTGCTCATTTCCTTCACCAGCTTGATTGTGTTTTCCTGTAGTTCTTTAAGGGATTTTTGTGTTTCCTTTTTAAGAGCTTCTAGCTCTTTACCTGTGTTCTCCTGTATTTCTTTGCAGGTGCTATTTATGACTTTCTTAAGGTCCTGCATCATCATCATGAGAAGTGATTTTAGATCTGAATCTTGCTTTTCCAGTGTCCAGGACTTGCTATGGTGGGAGAATTGGGTTCTGATGATGACAAGTGACCTTGGTTTGTGTTGTTTATTTTCCTACACTTGCCCCCTCCACCATCTGGTTATCTCTAGTGCTACCTGCCCTTGCTAAATCTGAGTGGAGTCAGTCCTTCCTGTGATCTTGATTGTATCAGAACTCCTCAGAGTCAGGCTGTCTCTGTGATCCTGTGATTCTGGGATTCTGTGACCCTGGACTTGTTAGAGCACCCAGGAGTGCAGCAGCTTCCTCTGGGTGTTGTGGGACTGGCTGCAGAGCTTGCACCCAAGATCCACTCAGGACACCAGCCCAGAGAGACCAGAAGGAACTCAAGCCACTCTGCTGGTGGAGTTCCTGTGTGCCTGGTCCCACAGGTCCCAGTTACTCCAGTGTTGGGACAGATGTTGGATCCTCCTAACCTCTGATCCTGAGAGTGTGAAAGAGCCTGGGAGTGCAGCTTCCTCTGGGTGTTGTGGGACTGGCTGCACAACTTGCACCCAAGGTCCACTCAGGACACCAGCCCAGAGAGACCAGCGACAAACTCTTAATTATAAGCTCCTGTGAGATAAAAAATGAGTGAAATAGTTCCAATACAGAATGCTACAAGCTAGACCAAGAGGAGACATGGGGAACAAGGAAATACTAGAGCAAAGTTGTGATAAAATATCGAACATAATCACAAAGGAAGAAAGGCTTTCTTATGGCATATTGTATGGTCATCATTTTACTTATATATTTCCTGGGATTGTCTATCCTTGTACCTTCATTTTTATCCCACCTCAACAGTAAGAAACATCTTCCCCTCTTTTATTATGAATCCTTATTGTTGATAGACTCTGTCTCCAGATATGCAATCACAGTGTAGCCTAGCTATGGGAGATTCTTTTTGGATGAAAACTCCACTTGTGGGCTGGGTATAGTGCTTACTATACATGCATTGGGTCCTGAATTTAATCTTCAGTACTCATGTGTAAGACCTGAGTATGGTGTCATGTGCTTATAATTCTAGATGATGGTAGACAGACATAGACAAATCCTTGGGGCTAAGTAGCCAGACAGTTTAGTTTAACCAGTAGATTCTCTATTCAAGACCAATCAGAGACTGTCTTAAGAAAGAAAGAAAAAAGATAGCACATCTGAAGTAAGACATCCAAGGTTATTCTGTAGCCTCCACATGTATGTGCCCCCCACATACACATCAATGAGCTTACCTTAGCTGACTATTGAGTGGCCTCCATAGGCTCATATGTTTGAATACTTGGTCACCAGTTAGTGAACTGTTTGGAGAGGGTATGGAGGCCATACCTCACATCACATCAATGTAGATTGATGTGACCACTCTATCCATTTATGAAGAAGGTGTGTGTCACTGGGAGTGTGAAACTGTCTTACAGTTTCACAAACCTGGGTTCTCTCTCAAAGGGAGGAAAATGCCTGAAAAACAGAGTTCGAGAACAAAAGGACATGAAGCCAAGTTGCGTCCCAACTTGGGGGGGGGTTCAGTATTTATAGAAAAGCAAAATTGGAATCTCTAGGTTGTAGTGACATTTGCATAACATAAACCATTTGGGAAGAATCAGGAAAGAGTCAAAAGCAAGTCACGTGTGTCCCCTCTTGAGGGCAGCGGCTCAGGATGTCCCGCAGATCTCGGCTCCAGAGAGAGGACGCTGTTGGGGCAGGAGGCCAACAGCAGATGTCCCCAGGCAGTCAGTCTATTCACACCCAACAATGTTCCTAGCCAGCACATGTGCCAGCCAGCAGGTCTCAAAGGGGGAATTCAGAGCAGTCCTTTGTTTTGGGAGTGAGCTGGAGGTCTCCGGTTGTAGACTCTGGAGTCGCTGAGCTGAGGCAGAAGGAAGGGACCCAACAGGATTGGGCTTTAAAGTTTCAAAATTCCACACAAGGCCTGGTCTCTCTCTATGCCTCCATGTTGAGATCAGAGGTAAGCTCTCATCAATGACTCCAGTAACATGTCTATCAACATTCTCCACCATGATTATCATGAACCCTCTGAAACTGAGCTAGCACCAAATTAAATGCTTTATTCTTATAAATTGCTTTGCTCATGATATCTCTTCATAGCAATAGAGCCAAGACCCTGGCCAACTCCTTTCTGGTTTCTGTATAAAAAGACATGGGTAGATTTTTCTGGGTATAAGGCCATGGTTTTCAACTTTCTTAATGCTATCATCCTTAATAGAGTTCATGATAAATAGTGAGAATTTTGGTTTCCTTATGTTATGTTTTAATCTCAAATTAGACATATGGGGCTGCTTCAGATTGCCCACAGTAGTTTACTATGATTTGGCTCATGCTCTAGTAAGGCCATTATTCTGCCAACTGAAGATAGCTTATATTTGGATTTTTGAGGACTCTTGAGAGGGTATAAAAAGGCCAGAACACAAAAAGGCTGCTATGGCTGCTGCTCCCTGTGCTGCTGTTCTTGCTACTGCTGATCCCTGCTGTTGCTGGTCTCTGCTGCTTGTAGTTACTGCTGTCACATTTGCTGCACTGCTGCTTTTGCTGAATTTCTAGTCTGTCACTTGCAGGATTGCTGGATTGCTGGTTGGAAATATCCTAATAACTATGATTGGATTTGCAGCTAGGAATTTGATGCCCTGAACCACAGGAAGTGGTCTAAAAAGAAGTAAACTCCTTTACTCTCTAACTGTGCATCTCACTGACCTAGTGTTAGAGTTAAAGGAGATTGGGGTAGAAAAAAGTAGTAGGTAAAACAAGCCAATAGAGTAGCCAAAAACTCCCATTACAACTATGTAGTGATGACCTCATACCATGAACTTATTTTTGTTGATACTTCACAACTAATTTAACTACTTTTATGAGTCATAATGTAAATATTTTTTGGAGATAAATGTTTGCCAATGGGGTTGTGATCCACAGGTTGAAAACCACTAGTATAAATGATCCTTGAAATTATTGATAAGTTGATTTATAATTGCTGTATCAGAACCCATGATCTTGTGGTTATATCATCCCCTGAGTTGGTACAATATGTACGGTGAAAATATTAATCTTAAATAACCATGTTGACATCATACATAATTCAGAAATTCTGATCCCAGATGCAGTGAACATCCAAATTCTTCCAGTACTAATCCTCTGTTCTTTTCTAGAGATCTTGAGTTTCAATAGTCACACCAATGAGCACACCCAAACTTGTTTCTCTTCATGGTCTAAGAGAAATAAAGAGTATAATTGCTCTCTTACAGTTAATAACAGATGACTGATCCAGACACTTATCTAAACCTCTCAGCAAGCACATGTGTCTCTCTCACTGCTTGGTCTCATCAGTCTTCTGGCTTCTGCAGGAACACATGCCATGCACAGGAGAAAAAGAAATACTTCAGGCTGGAGAGATGTCAGCATTTCTATACACAAACCCATCTCAAGCAAATTCCATAGAATGTTACTTCCTTGCAAAAGAAAGCTGAATTTTTAACAACATTCAAGAAATATTTAGAAATTTACTAAATTTTATGGACTTGTTTGGACCAGGAAAAAAGTCATATATAAGGAACCAACTATATTTTTTTCTGACATTGAGAAATAGTTTTCTTTTTTATTAGATATTTTCTTTATTTACATTTCAAATATTCTCTCCTTTCCTGATTTCCCCTCTGAAAAAGCCCCTATTCCCTTCCCCCTCCCCCTGCTCAGCAACCCACCCTCTCTTGTTTCCTGGCCCTGGCATTCCCCTACACTGGGGCAAAGAGCCTTTACAGAACCAAGGACCTCTCCTCCCATTGATGACACTACATAGGCAGCTGGAGCCATGAGTCCTACCATGTGTAATCTTTGGTTAGTGATTTAGTCCCTGGGATCTCTGGGAGTACTGGTTAGTTCATGCTGTTGTTCATCTTTAGGGTTGCAAACCCCTTTAGCTCCTTATCTGTTGAGGTCTGTTTTGTGACTGATTATATGGTCGATTTTGAAGAAGGTACCATGAGGTGCTGAGAAGAAGGTATATCCTTTTATTTAGGATAATATGTTCTATAGATATCAGTTAAATCCATTTGTTTCATAACTTCTGTTAGCCTCACTGTGTCCTTGTTTAGTTTCTTTTCTTATGATCTGTCCATTGATGAGAGTGGGATGTTGAAGTTTCCAACTACTATTGTGTGTAGTGCAATGTGTGCTTTGAGCTTTAGTAAAGTTTCTTTTATGAATGTGGGTGCCCTTGTATTTGGAGCATAGATGTTCAGAATTGAGAGCTCATCTTGGTAGATTTTTCCTTTGATCAGTATGAAGTGTCCTTCCTTATCCTTTTTGATAACTTTTTGTTGAAAGTCATTTTATGTGATATTAGAATGGCTACTCCAGTTTGTTTCTTGGGACCATTTGCTTGGAAAATTGTATTAGCACCTTTTACACTGAGGTAATGTCTGCCTTTTTCACTGAGGTGCATTGCCTGTATGCAACAAAATGCTGGGTTCTGTTTATGTATCCAGTCTGTCAGTCTATGACTTTTTATGAGGGAACTGAGTCCATTGATGTTAAGAGATATTAAGGAAAAGTGATTGTTGCTTCCTGTTATTTTTGTTGTTATAGTTGAAATACTGTCCATGTGGCTATCTTCTTTTAATTTTGTTGAAAGATTACTTTCTTGCTTTTTCTATGATGTAGTTTCCCTCTTTATGTTGGAATTTTCCATTTATTATCCTTTGAAGGGCTGAACTTGTGGAAAGATATTGTGTAGTTTTGGTTTTGTCATAGAATATCTTGGTTTCTCCATCTATGGTAATTGAGAATTCTGCTAGGTATAGTATCCCTGCGCTGGCATTTGTGTTCTCTTAGGGTCCATATGAGATTGGACCAGGATTTTCTAGCCTTCAGAGTCTCTGGTGAGAATTCTGATAGGTTTGCCTTTATATGTTATTGACCTTTTTCCCTTACTGCTTTCAAACTTCTTTCTTTGTTTAGTGTATTTGGTGTTTTGATTATTATGTGACAGGAGGAATTTCTTTTCTGGTCCAATATATTTGGAGTTCTGCGGGCTTCTTGTATGTTCATGGGCATCTTTTTCTTTAGGTTAGGGAAGTTTTCTTCTGTAATTTTGTTGAAGATATTTACTGACTCTTTAAGTTGGACATCTTCACTCTCTTCTATACCTATTATTCTTAGGTTTAGTCTTCTCATTGTGTCCTGGATCTCCTAGATTTGGGGTTATGATCTTTTTGCATTTTGTACTTTCTTTGATTGTTGTGTCAATATTTTCTATGGTATCTCCTGACCCTGAGATTCTCTTTTTCTATCTCTTGTATTCTGTTGGTGATGCTTGCATCTATGGTTCCTGATCTCTTTCCTAACTTTTCTGTCTGTAGAGTTGTCTCCTTTTGTGATTTCTTTATTGTTTCTACTTTCATTTTTAGATCCTGGATGGTTTTGTTCAATTCCTTCACCTGTTTGGTTCTGTTTTCCTGTAATTCTTTAAGGGACTTTTGTGTTTCCTCTCTAAGGATTCTACCCGTTTACCTGTGTTCTCTTGTATTTCTCTGAGGGAGTTATTTATGTCTTTCTCAAAATCCTCTATCAGCATCATGAGATATAATTTTAAATCGAATCTTGCTTTTCCAGTGTGTTGGTATATACAGGACTTGCCATGGTGGGAGTACTGGGTTCTGATGATGTCAAGTAGTCTTGATTTCTGTCAGTATGATTCTTGTGTTTGCCTTTTGCCCTCTGGTTTTAGATGTTCTTGCTGTCTCTGGCTGGAGCTTTTTCCTCCTGTGAGCCTGTAAGCCTATGTCAGCACTCCTGGTAAGATACTTGCACAGAGGACTACAGAACAGCCACACCTCCTGGGTTCAGACAGAGGCAAAAAGGACCTTGTCCCAGCTGCTCTGTTGCTTCTGCACTCTGTGCCTCCTGGCTGGTCCTGCCTTAGACAGTCAGTAGACAGAAAATGTCAATCTCACCTGAGTCCTGGGGTCAAGGCAGTCCCTGGAGACAAGCTCTGCCATGGTAGGAAAGGTGCACAGAGGGCTACAGAACAGTTCCACCTCCTGGGTGCAGACGGAGGCAGAAGGACCCTGTCTGAGCTGTTCTGCTGCTTCTGTAGCCTGTCCCTCCAAGCTGGTCCCACCTTAGACAGTCACAGGTGAGAAAATGGCTATCTCCCCTGAGTCCTGTGTTCAGAGCACTCCCTGAAGACAATGACTCCTCTTTCAGGAAAGGTGCACAGAAGGCTGCAGAACAACCCCACCTCCTGGGTGCAGATTGAGGCAGGAAGGACCCTATTCCAGCTGCTCTGCCACTTCTGTGGCTTGCATGCTCCTAGCTGGTCCCACCTTTGACCATATATTTATTTATACATCAACCAGTTTTCAAGCATTTTACTCACTTTGATTTTTTATAATATAATTGGTGATGGTTTAGTCTTGAAGTAGCAAGGTATGAACTGAGAATTATTACTGATAAACTAGGACTGTGAATATCATCTGGAGGTAGGTGCTATTACTATTATAATTATGTTACTTTCATATCACAGACAGAAGGAGAACGTTTTTGTTGTGTGAATATCCTCAGGTAGAAGTATACTGTGGTTATTTATAATTTGGATGTTTAAATATAAGCATAGATTTGTTTACTAATCCTGTGAAGGCAAATGTGTAATCAGTTCTGGATGGTACAGCTGTTCCAGATATGCTAGCTTGAAAAGCATGTTCTCAGATGCTTTTCAAATATGGTTCTTTTGAAGACATGGCAAGAGTAGGATCTCCATTAATACTGGAAGGCAAATATCAGTAGAAACATGCAAATGGGTTTTGGTTTTTGAAAAAAACCAATGGGTTTTGGTTTTTATTCACATTATAAGTGATATCCATCATATAATAAACTTTCTGTATCTCTATCAAAAACATAGAAAATACCATTGTTAATAAATGAATAAATAAGGAAATACATGAAAAAAGAGAATGGATAAATCGATTTTTGCATGCATCATGGATAGATGTATAGATACACGGAAGATGAAAAAGGTGATGCATGGATACATGGATGGACATAAGGAAACAAGGACTATATTATATATTCAAGAAATTTGGTATGCAAAGGAAATTTTTAATGAAATGGAGATAAGGTGTTGGTTTTGAATTTTGTTTTAAAGGTAAATGAGAGAGCATCAAATGTTAAGAGAGCATTAAATATTAAATGAAGTATTCCCATGTTTTCTGTAATTTTAAAAAGCATGCTATCACATTCCAAGGAGTGACATTGGCTGCCTCTGATCTCACTCCTGACAACAGCCAGTTCCACCAACATCCAACTGATACCTTTCCCCGGAGCTGCCATATCCTGACCAACCTCTCCTACTTAACTTTACTAAGCTGCCAGCTACTGCCCCACCTTGGCACGGGGTTAAGAAACACTTCAGACAGCTTTATTGTTTTATAACTGGCCATATAACACAATTTATGGTCAAAGAATCTCCCGCCCTAACCGTATCAGCTAACTTATATCAGCCATCTGCTTGCGGTGGAGTCTGCCAGTTCTGGTGGTCCCAAGACTTTACATGGTTGTTGTGTTCTTCTCACTGCAAAGCCTGGCCCGAAATCTTTCTCTTTTCCTTCCTCTTGCCTTCATCCTGGAACCTGAAAGTCTCACCTTTGCCCTTTGCCCTACAATTAGCTATTGCCTATTTTATTGACACAATCAAGAACTAATTAGGGAAACAGCTCCTCCCCCTATTTCCCCAGAGAATGATAGTTTTAATTTGCTAGAGAAAATGGTTATGACTACAAATTTGAGTGGAGAGTAGATGGAGGAACATGGACTCTGAAAGACAGATTTCAGACCCTAAGAGAACACAATTGCAAGCCCAGGATATTATACTTAGCAAAACTCTCAGTTATCATAAATGGAGAAACCAAGATGTTACATGGAAAAAAAACAAATTTAAACAATATATTTCTATTAATTCAGCCCTATAGAGGATAGTGGAATGAAATCCCCAACACAATTATCGTGATTACACCCAATAAAATATGAAAATCTAAACATCACAACAAATCAAAAAGTAGAGAGTCATGTACACATAATACCACATCTATCAACAACAACAAAAAAAACAGGAACTAACAATCATATATCTTTAGTATCTCTTAACATCAATGGACCCAATTCCACAATAAAAAGGCAGACACTGACAGACTGTATACATAAGCACTATCCATCATTTTGCTACATACAAGATACAAAGTTCAATGACAAAGACAGACATGACCTCAGACTAAAAGGCTAGATAAAAGCTTTCTAAGCAATGGTCCTAAGAAACAAGCTGGCGTTGCCATACTAATATCCAATAAAATAGACTTTCAACAAACAGTTATCAAATGAAATTCAGAAGGATACTTTATATTCAACAAAAGAAAAATCCACCAAGAGGAAGTCACAATCCTGAGTATCTATGCCCCAAATGCAAGGGCATCCACATTCATAAAAAAAGAAAAATATCACTAAAGCTCAAAACACATATTGAACCCCACACAACAGTGGTGAGAGACTTTAAAAATGAACTTTTACCATTGGACTGGACATTGAGATTGAAATTAAACACAGACACAGTGAAACTAGTAGAAGTTATGAACTAAATGAATTTAACAGATATCTACAGAACATTTCACCCCAAAACAAGAGAATATATCTTTTTCTCAGCACCTCATGGAATCTTTTCCAAAATTGACCATTTAATTAGACATAAAACAAGCCTCAACACATACAACAACATTGAAATAATCTCATGCTCAGATCACCATGGATGATGTCTAGACTTCAATATTAACCAAACCAACAGAAATCCCGTATATTCATGGAAACTGAACAACTCTCTGCTCAATGGTAACTTGGTCAGGGAAGAAATAAAGAAAGAAGCCAAAGACTTCATGAAATTCAATGAAAAGGAAGAAACATCATACCAAAACTTATAGGATACAATGAAAGCAGTGTTAAGAAGAAAATTCAATAGCACTAAGTGCCTTCATAAAGAAATTGGAGAGATCCCATACAAACAACTTAACAGCACACTTGAAAACTCTAGAACAGAAAGTAGCAAACACACCCAAGAGAAGTAAATGGCAGAAAATAGTCAAAATAAGGGCTGAAATCAACCAGTTAGAAACAAAGAGAATGTTACAAAAAAAAAATCAACAAATCAAGAGTTGGTTCTTTGAGAAAATCAGCAAGATAGATAAACATTAGCCAAACTAACTAAAGGGCACAAGACAGCATCCAAATTAACAAACTCAGATATGAAAAAAGAGACATAGGAACATAACCTGAGGAAATAAAAAAAAATCAGAAACTACTACAAAAGTCTATACTATACAAATCTGGAAAAACTAGATGAAACGGATGATTTTCTAGACAGGTCCCATGTACCAAAATCAAATCAAGAGCAGCAAACAAAGCCCAGGGCCAGATAGTTTTAGTACAGAATTCTATCAGACCTTCAAAAAGACCTAATACCAATAAAAACAGAAGTAACACTACCTATTTCATTCTATGAAGACACAAATTCTCAGATACCTGAAACGCACAAAGATGCAACAAAGAAAGAGAGCTTCTGACCAATCATGTGTATGAATATCAATGCAAAAATACTCAATAAAAATTCTCACAAATTGAAACCAAGAACACACCAAATGCTTCATTTACCATGATCAAGCAGGCTTCATCCCAGGTATGCAGGGATGATTCATATATAAAAACCCACCAACATAATATGCTATATAAATAAACTCAAAGAAATAACACCACATGATTATATCATTAGATGATGAAAAATCCTTCAACAAAATACAACACCCTTTCATGTCATATGTCCTGAAGAGATCAGAAATTCATGGCACATATATAGCAATATATAGCAAACCAACAGCCAACATCAAATTCCAGAGAAACTAATATTCAAAACATATAAGGAATTCAAGAAGTCAATCTCCAAAATCCCAAATAATCTAATTAACAATGGGGTAGAGAGTTAAACAGTGAATTCACAACAGAAGAATTTTGAATGTATGAGAAACAAAGAAATGTTTAAAGTCCTTAGTCATCAAAAGAACCCTGAAATTCAACATCACAGTAATCAGAATGGCTAAGATAAAAAAATTCAAGTGACAGCATATGCTGTTGAGGATGTGGGAAAATTACAGAAAACTCCTCCACTGCTGGTGAGATTTCAAACTTCTATAACTACTCTGGAAACCAATCTATCGGTTCATAAGAAAATTGGGAATAGTTCAACCTGAAAACCCAGCTATACCACTCTCGGACATATAACCTAAATATGGCACACAATACCACAAGGACACAGGCTCCATCATGTTCATAGCAACCTTATTTGTAATATCCAGAAGCTGGAAACAACCCAGATGTTCCTCAACCAAAGGATGGATACAGAAAATGTAGTTGATTTACACAATGGAAAACTGTTCACCTATTAGAAATGAGGACATCATCAATTTTGTAGGCAAATAGATGAAACTAGTAAGGTAACTCAGACCCAAAAGTACATATACAGGTATCTTCTCACTGATAAGTGAATATTAACCAAAAAGTAGAGAATAGCTAAATACAACTTATAAGAAGTATAACACGCAGAAATGCCCAAATAAGGAGGCTTCAACCCCACTTAGAATGGGGAAGAAAATAATCACAGAAGGCAAAGGGAGGGAGCAAGCACACTCTCAGAGGTAATGGTGAGGAGGAGTGGGATGAGGAACTGTGAGAGGGGAGTTAATGACCAAAATATAAATAAATAAAATAATTTAAATAAAAAAATTAAATGTATCTTAAGAAAGAAGAGCTCTGAACCCTTCCTATGGTCTTTTTTCTCCAGATATTTAGAAGCCTAGTGAAGCTTACTGGGGCTCTACAAAACAGTTTTCCAGTCACTAGAACCAACTAACTATCAAAGGGGGAAGTCCCTGACCACTGCAAATGTCAGCACAACAGCTGGGTAATGAGTTTGGAAAATTATTTCAATCTAGAAAAGATTAGACAACAACTAAAAGGTTGAACAAATAAAATGCTTACCTCTTTCTAAAGTATATCCCTCTGGGCTATTTTCCTGGCTAGGAATGGATTGAAGGTAATGGAAACTTGCCTTCAAAAGTTGCTAAGTACATCAGCTAGTACAGAACTATATTTGGGTCATGTACCCATCCCATCACTCTTAAATTCACAACACATAAGTAGTTGATTATTCTTCATATACAAGAGTGACAATAGATATGCAAAGTATCTGCTAAATGAAACAGTCTAATTAATAAAGCAACTGTCAAGTGCCTGCCATGCTAATTTCATCTAGTTGTCCTCTCACACAGAACTCAAATAGGCAACCATCTCCCTAGCTAAAGTTGTTGCTAACTTAACTTTTAGGAGAAATTGCACAAACTACAGTAAATAGATGAGAATGCTAGAAATTGAAACAACACCTGAAAGTCAGAGTCTCTGCCTTTGGTCTTTGCTTGTCAAAGACCAGTTCAGCTCTAAAGTATACCCAAGAGGAGCACATAATGAGTGGATGTTCCCTTCATCATGCTAGAAAGGCTTCTATCAGCAATACTTTGATTCAGAATCAAAGGTATCCCTGCTACCTGAGCCCTCCAAGCACTACCAGAACTTACATATCTAGCCGAAGTAAACTTGCCTACATTGAGGTACCTGGGCCTCTGGACTCTGAGTGTAAAGTCTAAATAAAGGATCAGAAAGGTCACCTCTGCTCTAGATTCAGATACTAGGGATCTTTGGGGCTTGTTAGCCAGCCAGTGGAGACTAGTCAGCAAGCTCTAGGTTTCAGTGTGATAATTTCTCAAAAATATGGTAAAGAGTGATGAATGAAAACAACAGATTTTGTCCTCTATCTTCTACCTTAATACACACACACACACACACACACAGAGACACAGACACACACGGCAATTGACTGAGAGTTGATTGAATTCAGCCAAGAAAGTTCCATTTGTTTAATCTTACTTCAAGAAAATTGAGGCATTGTGCTACATGAAACTTCTGGATCTTAGAAAGAGTGAAGAGCTAGAAGGTAGAACCACACAGATTCAGAGGCTATACTTCCCCAAAGTGTGTTCTGTCTGCATGCACTGAAATGCAAGCCTCCCCAGCTCCAGGGGAGACATTTGGGATCGTCTAGAGGTTGTTCCACAAGAAGCCCATTAAGAAAGAAGCTAACTTTTCTTGCTGCTACAACAAATTTTCTACTACTTATCTTAAGGAAAGGCTTCTGTGTGACTAGTAGTTAAAGTCCATTATAGTGGGAAAGGCATGGTTGTAGAATCATGAGACAAGGGGTTAATATTATACCTACAATGAGAAAGTGAAAGACCCCCGTAGGAAGACTCCCGCTCAAGTCCCGGGAGAACGTGCACCCAAGGAAACATGAGAGACCATC
The DNA here is from genome assembly GCA_019843855.1 of Hylomyscus alleni. Classification (NCBI taxonomy): domain Eukaryota; kingdom Metazoa; phylum Chordata; class Mammalia; order Rodentia; family Muridae; genus Hylomyscus; species Hylomyscus alleni. Next base: position 18,892 of record JADRCC010533186.1, read on the forward strand.
TTGCTGCAAAACACATGAGGCACTTTAATTCGGAGCTCTGGACCAACACACGTCCCACTCAGGAGACAGAGGTGTTGACCACGAGGCCCGGGAGTTAGGGGTTTATATGGGGGATAGATCTTGGGGAACAAAGGAATTGGGTGTCTATACACTATTGGCTAATTTAAAAACATCTACTAGGTTACGTGCAGGTCAGGGTGGTGTAAATCTAAGTCAACAGGAACATCTTCCAGAATGCTAACAATGCTAACAGCTTGCTTGAGTCAACAGGGGTATCTGGTTAAACTTAAGCTATTTCAAGGAAGATCAAAGGTCCCATTCTGCAAAGCTTATCTCTTCCCGGGATGTTAATGGCCCGCTTTTGTTCAGGCCTGCCCGGAGGCGCCTGGGCTTTCTCACAGTTTATTTTAACTAGCTAGTACAGGCTTCAAACTCAGTCTTCCTTCAAAAGCAAGATAATGTGAATGTTGACACTCTGTGTACTTCTCTCCTTAGTTCAGTCTGGTATGCCAAACCATGAGATGGTGATGCCATTCACAGGCTAAGTTTGCTTATTTGGCTAAACCTTTCTATAAACATGATCGTAGATGCATTGAGAGTTGTATTTTCACAGTGATTATAAGTTAGAATAAAGATGTACCATCAGTATGAGCATATGGAAGTGTATCTATGTAGTAGAGACATCTGCTTCTGTTTCTACTTAGAGACAACACAAGGTAGCTTTCTGCCAGCTCTGCTGACTACTACTCATTCATCAGGAAAGCTTCAGTATAGAAAATCAGATATTGAAAATGAGAGACTGTGGATCTTAGAACAGAGCTAAGCAGCATGTCTACCTCATACACAGGGCAGGAGCACAGTTTGAAAGGACATTCATGTAAATCTGAAAGTCAGACAAGAGTGTAACCTCCCTCAGCCAAAAGCCAGCTGACTCAGATCTTACCTTGCTGCTACACCCACTCGTCTACTCCAGTCATATCCGAATTATCAGGGGTAAAAGCCTGATTAAGGATGAGAGGTGTTATGACCCCAAAAGGGAGGTTGTGCCTCCTAGGTATTCAGATAGTTGCTGGCATCTCCTAACTCAGACATGTTCCAGATTAGTCATTCCAATCGTCAACATGCCCTCTTATTTAGGCATAAAGGTACCCCAAGAAATGATTCATAAATGGTTAAGATTGGGCATTGTTTCCTGGTCAGCACAATGTTCCAAAATATCCTAATTCAATTCCAAGCTGTCCTTAGCTTGGAATTTCTCTCAAGGAATCTGCCTTGCCAGACAGATTTTTCCTCAGAGTTAGCAACAGAGGTCAAACATATTCCTTAGGACAGCCCTACAATAGTCAGAACTGTTTTACATACTAGAGAATAATCGAAGGGCTTCCTTCACTCAAGGGCATTAGCAGTAACTGCTATATTGGAATTTCCTAGTGCTTGCCTCCAGCAGAACCAGAGAATTAGCATAGCAATACCAAAATAGCCCCAGCTGGGAAGGTTCCACTGCTCTTCTGCCTGCTTCACACCTGGCTACCAGATCCTAACGACCTTGATGTAGCGGTCACTTGCCTACGTGACCTCAGTCTTGTGCCCCTTGCTGTAACCCCCGCCTGCCTACGTGACTCTTGTCATCTGCCCTGCTTGCTGTATGCTATTTAAGCCTGAATTTCACCTTGTACCAATACATTCAGATTCACCACACCCTTGTGTTGAGTCTGTCTGTCATCCGCCGACTTATTGCCCACCTGACTAGAACTCTCATCCCGCGGAAATTGGGATCCCCCCTCACAATGAACCCGGTCCATGGCACCTTGCCACAAAGCAGATACCCTACCTAGGGTGAGGCTTCCTGAGATAAAACAAAGCCCTTTTGTTCTGCCACTTCTCTGTGTCTCTTGAAGTTCTTGCTAGGAGCTACACCCTGCTGAGCTGATTCACCTGCCTCAGAGATGAACATCAAATGCTAATTTGGCCACAAGATCCTGGCTTACTGGGGGAGGGGTTTCCCTGCCTATTTTAATTTTCAGATTCAAAATACACTTTGGACCTTGATCAGGAACCATGATTTGGTCTCATTATTCCTATCGCTGTCCAATTCCATTATTTTCCCAGGCCCCTTCCTCTCTTCCAGAGACCCAGTTCATGTAGCTGCTGGTGGCTGCAACACAAGAGATACTTCTTAATGTTGTGGTTCACATGTCAAACAAATATAACCTTTCTCTCTTACAACATACACATGGCAATGCAGGATTGCTATTGTGATTGTTATAACCAGCATGGGTACCCCACTCGTGAAGAATCATGAAGGAGGCCACTGTAATAACATGAGGTTAATTTTTATTTGAAACTGGTATACCAGGGTCACTCTGTAATCGGGAATCAGCGACCCCCAGGAAACAAAGTACTCAGTTTTTATACAGGGTTTTATAGCTCACAACGTGGGCTAGTTACACTTTATCTTGTTCATTGTTCTTTAGTTTCTATTGACCTTTCTCCTCCCAGTTAGGATCAGACACCTGTGATATGCAGGAGGAGTTGGGGAGATCCGTCTCCCGAGGGATGTCTCCTGGAAAATGCATTCCTTGGGGATGAGTGTTTGCTCTGTAAACTCTCCTAAAAACCCCTTTGTCTTAAGGATAAGTGGACTTCTTTGTTTTCTGGTATCTTTATGGGGTATCTCTGTTTTCTACATTTCTACATTCTCCCCTTTTCCTTGGAAATACCTCAACTTTGAGATATAAGCTTGATTTGCTGTATTTCATCTCAGTTCACTCTCTGATATTGTTTCCTCAATATTATAATCTGTACCATACTGAGATGCCATCTAATGAAGGCAACCAAGTGACTTAACTTGCAGGGGCCAAAAGTGAACAATAATACGAATATAACCAGTGGTCCTAGAATTGTAGAGATCAAAGTTGTAAACCATTTCTTGCCTTGAGCTCAATTTCTTAGTTCAACACACAGACCTCTTTCTTTAAGGAATAGCAAGTCTGATCTTCTCCTATACTGAACCACCACCTCTGAGAGGGAGGTCAAGAACTCTTGGAGGTCAGTCAAAGTCTATTTTTTTTATATCTAAATCAATGGCAGCTCTAAACTCCCCATAAGCCTTATGCTGCAAGGAAATAGCAGATGCTCCTGTAGCTGCCCCTGCAGTCCCTAAGCACAGTTCTAACATAACTGTCAGGGTAACCCCTAACTCTCTTTTGTGTTTTACTAAGTCTCTAGCTTCAGGATCCCAGTAATCTAGTACATCTTCATAAGGGTAATACAGCGATCTAGGTACTATCTGTACCACAAAAATCATGCTTGCCATTAAGAATCTTTAAACTTACACAGGTTGTGATTCCTGAAGTGCAGACCCACTAACCGTCTTAGAGTAGGAGGAGGTATCTAGTTAGATTCTTTATCAGAGGGTATAAAACATTACACAGATGTTGACGGGTTTATGGTATCTGACCCACACAAAGCCCTTTGGAGCAATCTCTTGCCCTATGCCCTTTCTCCCTTTTAGTACACACACTGGTTTTTAACAGAGAATTTTCTTCTGTTGCCAGGCACTATCTTGCTAGCTCTCAAGATTCCTAGCTTCTCTTCTTTCCTGTCTTATCTTACTTCAGCTTTCTAGACTCTTATTCCTTCTGACTCTCATGCTAGACTCCATCTTCAAAGTCTTTCTTTTAAACATTCTCTTTTCTATGCCCCTTTACAGTCCTTCTGCAACTTTCCTTTTTCTTTCTCCATTTAAAACATTTTCTCAGCTATCTGCACTAGTTCCCTTAACAACTCATCTTGCATCTCTTCTAATTTTTGTAGTCTTTCAACTTCATCAAAAATCCAGGAATGACTGAATAATAGAGAATATACGAGAAGCCTAATACAGCTTCCAAAAATATTGCCAATTAATAGAGACTGCTGGACACCTGGACAGTTCTTACTTCAAAACATTGGAACATCGATCTTCAGCCTTCTGGCCTGTGAATGTCTGAGAACAGGAACATTAAGGACTTACCTACTCTGTCTCAGCAGATATAAGCTGTCCTATGCCTGTGTATCCTTTTGGACAGTATTGTCTGCAGATGAAGAGGCAACTTTTGCCTAGTGGCTGTCTCACCACAGCTGGAGCAGTTCCAATGATGTTCATTCTCTTCTGTGAGTCTGAGAAAGGATGCTGTCAGTCACAGTCAGGTCTCTAGCCAGATGAATAAATAATATCAAATGCCATATTCTGTGGATTTCTGATGTTTTTGAAAGCCAACTATCTCTATATCGTAATCTGGACTATTGTCTGTGAACTACTCTCAGTTATCTTTAATTAAAATCTTGAAATCACCCTAACAGTAAATTCAGAGCCATGAATTTGCTAATTTGGCCCTAAACTCACAGGTCTAAACCTCTCAGATCTATCTATAATAGCACATCTCAGATCTGTCTATAATAGCAGTAAGGAAGGACTAGATCTAAGCCCTCTCTACTGAGAAAATAAAAGAACTACTTATAAGTCTACATACAACTTTTACTGAAACCAGAATTCTCTTAACTAAATGTAGAAAACTTCATCTTTTGGTCTTGAAGTATGCACAACAGACCTGTATTAGCTACACCTTTCAATCAATAAGAACACTATTGCAACAACAAATTCTCAGTTTAAAAGCTCTTACTCATTTCTTTCTCTACCAATTTAAGATAATGATTTATAGCACAAGCTTCAACTTTTACCAATTACTATTACAAACAGAGGATACAGAACTCAAAACTAATAGCATAAATATTAAGGCAAACTTTCTGGGATAAGCTGTCTATCTGAAGAAATATTCAAATACCTGACCAAATTCTAGTCACACAATGCTTCCAGTTTAAATTATCTATGCACCAATCAAGTCATTTTCAGTACAGGGTAAATATTATCAGAAATTCCTTATACCAAAGATAACATTGATTTTGTATCAAAACAAATTCTGCACCAAATAGGAACATGTGACTTTAACTCAATAAATCATAAGGCTTTCTATTAAATGAGATTATAGCTATAAAATTAAGTCTGGCTATTTCTTCCCTGTGACCATTTTACATTTCCTAGAAACACAACCTATCAACAACCCTCTCCAGCCCCAAAGCCCAGGGAATCAGGTAGACACTCAGTCATAGCTTCTTCAAGCTGAATGGGGGCGTAAAGATATAAGGGGTGGGGGTGGAAGGAAAAACAGAATTGGTCTTCTGATGTCTGTTTCTTGACTGGATTAGGCTGAAGTTCAGGACACCAGGAGTTCAAGCAGACCAGTTTAGCACGTCTGATGAAGGAATTCACCAAGGAATTCAATTTCTGTAACATATGAATCTCAAAACAAATTTTCAGTATCAACTATATATATATATATATATATATATATATAGAGAGAGAGAGAGAGAGAGAGAGAGAGAGAGAGA
>JADRCC010533201.1:0-11773 GCA_019843855.1 Hylomyscus alleni
GTGTAAGCTGTATAATGGAATATACTGCTTTTCTGTATAAAAAGAATACTGAGCAACCTGGAGAAATACTTGTATCTCACTTGTTCCAAGGGGGAAATGCTACTGAAATTTCTTTGTTTAAAAAGCTAGCACAAAGGATTCTGGCTTGATTCTCTCACTGCATATCAGAGGGAGTGGCAATGAATCAAAGCAAGAAGACAAGGGTTTCAGTTGAACTTTGTCCTAGGAAATTGACAGCTTTCTTTTTGAGAATTAGACAAAAAAAAAATGCTAGATTGGCCCATATAGATGGTTAGGGAGACTGGGTCTCCAAATAATATTTCTTCTGCGATGAGGAATCAGCTCATGTCTGAATTCACATCTGAACACAGACAGTTTTTACAGCTACCTAATAGCATGTCCTAAGAGGGAGAAAATCGTGCTCTTCCTGATCTAACAGGCTCTACTTGCAATAAATGTAGAGACAGCAATGTATTTTACAAAGCGTATCAGACGTGAATGGTTGTAGTCATTATCTATACATCCTCATATTGAATGGTTGTAGTCCTTATCTATACATCCTCATATTGAATGGTTGTAGTCATTATCCATACATCCTCATATTGCTTTGGAGCTCCTCTCAGACACAGATGATCTGAACCAGGATTGAGGAAAGCACCCGCCACATTGAAAGTGCTTTACAGTATGGTCAACAGTTACCAAGGAATGGAAATGAGTCGCCAATGGAAATTTTACTGTTCTGTCACGGGCAGGCCTAATGTTTATTTTTTTAGGTGAAATAGTTTTGGTGTTACTACGACAGCAGTGCTTATAAAATTCAGGGGGTGGAAGGGCCAGTGGGACTGGTACACTGGGTGATGGCACTTCCTTTCTGGAACCCTCGAGTGGGAGCAGAGAACTGACTTTCCAAAGTTGCCCTCTGGCCTCCACATATGCTGTGGTACATACCCACCCATGTAAATATGTAAATGTAAAATTTTTAAAAATTAGAGCTAGAATATGCTTAGAATACAGTTTTTAAAACCTTCAAACAATGACCCCATGACCCTGAGAACTTTGGAAAAACAGTGATGTCTGGGATAAACTAACCTATGAAGGCAGTTTTCAGCTTTCTGATACTTTATTGTCTTAGGTAAACTGACCTTAAAAAGATTGATTAAATAAAAACTTAAGGAATGTGCACTGCCTGGCTGAATTTTTGTGTGTGTCTTTAGATTAATCATCTTGAGCACTCAAGTCTTTTTTGGCATATGCATGTAGGTATTGTGAGCATGTATGTGTGTGTGCATGTTTGCATGTGTGCACATGTGTGTAGCAGTCTGAGGTTGACAACAGGATCTTCTTGACCGTTTACCAGTTTGTTTACCAAGGCAGGATCCTTCCACTGACCCTGAGATTTCAGATCCTACTGGGCTGACTAATCAGCTTGCTTGGAGGCACCGGCATCATTGCTTCCTGAGCACTGGGATTACAGGTGGTCTGTCACACCCTCCCAGCTTTCTGGGTGGATGCCGGCCATCTGAATCCCAGTCTTCATTCTTCCCTGACAAGTGTTTTGCCTATGAACCATCTCTCCAGTCCAGAGCAACTACTCTCATTTAACTCCACTTGGTAAATTTTTCTTTCTTTACCAGTCTACTTTCTGTTGAAGTAAATCTAATGAAACAAAGCTGACTTGGATGACTAAAACCTGGCAGTGCCTCAAAGTATAGAGAGATGTTAGGCTTAGCCACTGTTTTTGCAAATCATAAATCTCCTAAGCAAATTTCTTAGTCTGTGAAATGGGGCATATTAACCCCACAGGATTGTTGTAGTCGTAAATAAGACATTTACAACTTGTCCATGTACAAACTATGTACTTTGTAAGGAGTGAATGAAGTTGCATTAGGAATTACTCAAAATGTATTGATTTCCTAAAGAGCTGACATAGATTATGGCATAAATTTATTGTCTTACAAGGTGACTTTTTATCACAAATTTAGATAAAAAACATTTAAGTTTATGATCTTGGCAGTATGTTCCAAAGTTCTCTCTACAAGATGAATTATTGAGTCGTGGCTTGAGCAAAAATTTATTAAATATTTTTTTATTATACTTTTACAAAAAGATTTGTTGCTTTGACTTTTAATGGTCTTTAATTTATAGCATTATAATATTTTATAAGCAGTACTACATGCGACTTCAATACCCATACCTAGTCTTCGATCATACCTCTGCTTGTTAGTCAAGTATGAAATTATATTCTTTTGAATTTTAAGAATTTGTTACTACAGGACTTAGTTCTTCATAGACTTTATAGTCTCTAGGCAATTAGCAACCCTTGATAAATCCATAGCTCTCTTAGAAAGTATTCACTGTGGGAAAGGAGGAGGGCACTTTCTCTGGAGAGAAAGGAATACTGAACTTATTCTTGAATAGGTTGGGATGAATGTCCCAGAGAACTGGAAAGACTCTAGAAGATGTGGAGGTGGCATTCTTTAAAGACCAAAGAATGAGAAGCAGTGTGCACGGTGTGCACGCAGCACAGCAGGAGAACTTGGTGAATAGAAAGAAAATGGCTGGAGTAGGATCTGCCCACAGGGGTGGGGTGGGATGGGGAGAAAAGCTGCCTGGGGCCAGAGTGGGGCAAGTTTTTCTTTCTTGTCTCTGCTTTTCTCTTCCTCTCCTTTCCTTGCCTTTGTTTATCCTCCTGTCTTTCCATCCTGTCTTCTCCTCCTCTTCATTTCTTGCAGTCCCCTGATCTCTCCTCTCCTCTTGCCATCTTCCCCTCCTCTGGCCACCACCTCTCCTCTTCCTCTTGCTTTTTAAGCCTTCATTGATGTCTCCCTTTTCTACTCCCAATTTTCAACAGTTTCATGTGGCCCAGGCAAGCCTCAGACTCCTTGTGTAACTGAGGATGAACTGAACTCTTGATCTGCCTGCCTCCAACTCCCAAATGCTAAGATTACAGGCACGAGCCAACACACCTGGCTTGACAGTGGACCTCTTAAAGGGTAGACCTTAGAATTTACGTTTTCTTTTGTGGGCAATGGACAATCATTAACATATTTGACTAGGAAAATACCAAATATTTTTTGATGAATAAACTGGTAGTGGTGTGGGATTGACTAGAAGTTAGAAGCTGGGAGAGGTACCTCTACTCACAAACCTACAACCTTGACCCATTCAACCAGTTAGTTGTACCTAGTTGACCTGCTTCTGGCTTCTGGCTTTGTTGATCCTTTACAAACGTTCTCTCCTCTTACATTTCCTAGAAGACAACAGAAGAGTCCTTTCTATCCCTTCACTTGCTGGTAATCCACTGGGTCAAGGTTTGCATTCACTCTGTCTGAGAACTTTATGTGTGAGATGCTCAATCTACCAGTTAGCTCCTTGGGATTTTATTTTTCTCTCCTTATTACGGGTCTGTTTGTCATTCTATGGCTGTGAGGTGGCTCATTGGGTCAGAGAGCTTGGGACCAAGACTGACCATCCGTGTTTTATCTGCAGGTCCCACAAGGTGGAGAAAAAGAAACCCACTCTTAAGGGTTATCTTTTGATTCCACATGTATGCAATAGTATGTACATGCCTACATACACACACAAAGACATGTACTAAAATATTCACTATTGGTAAGTCTAAGACATTTATGTGAATGATAAGATTCTGAATACTCGCAGTGAAGTACTCTTTAAAATAACAAGAACATAAGAACTAAACTCATTGACGGAGTTGGATGTTTTAACACAACCTGGGTAACAGATCCGGAAGATTGTTGGGGGTTGGTCTGGTGCTGTGTATACAAATGATAAATTTTAGGCCTCAAGATCTGGTTGTCCCTATGAGCAGATTTTCACGGACACCAGTTTTTGTTGTGTGAACCTTGACCCCCAATTTAAAGCCATTGGATAAATAAAAGTGACTACAGCCAGTTTTTCTGGGGAGAATAAAGGTAGGCAGGGTTTCATTTACTGAGCTGGGATCACAGGTGGGGACCATAAGAAGAGGGGAAGGAAGAGGACGATAAAAGATAAAGAAGACGAAGAGAACAGGAAGTCTCTATTAGACAGGATGGACCAGGAACTTGTGGCCGAGTGAAATGCCCTGAGGACAAGCTGATAGACCAGAAACAACCCAGCACGACTCTACCAGCAAGTCCTTGGGGGAGCGCAGCTGGGAATTCACAGTCTAGTGAGTAGAGAAATAGATTAGTGGTAATTCACCCAGCAATTGTGTTAAAGCTGATTTAAAAAATTCTCTGCCTTGATTATTGGGGGGGCTGGCTGGCTCATATTAATAACTAAATATACATATCACTTAAAAACCACTTACAGAACATACAGATTCTACAGATTAGCAGACTCCTGAAAACTAAGAAGTCAAAGAATGACATCACACATCGAGGGTGATGTCACTCTACCACACAGGGGACAGCAGAGTACCTGTGCTGTGTAAACAGTAACTAATTCAGAGCACCTACTGTGTGAGGTACAAGGAAGACAGAGCAGAGACTGCCAATGACATCTTCAGGCTCCTCTGACAGTGTATACACAGTATATGTAGTGTGCCATGAAGACAAAGGGGAATCCAGATAACTGAAGAGAGGAGTGAAGTGGTCAGGTTTTCTTCTTGGGGACTCTTTACAGGGGACATAATAATATAGCAATCTTGCAACTCAGGTGTTCTATGTCTCAACCTAAGGCTTGAATCTTCTCATTGTCTCTCTTCCTCCTGCCCCGCCTTGCCTTTTCCCTTTCTATTATTTCCCTAGGTTCAGTGGTGCAATCCTAATTATTTTTTGTAGCCTTTACTTTTGGTACTTTGATTTGGGAGCCACGAGTGTTTTTTGGGATGGGTTAGTTGAAACAACTCTTTTGATTTGTGAGATTTTGTTTGGTCTCTGTTCCAACTTTTTAACATACCGGATGGCAACTTTTCCTTTATTTGGAAAAACCACACATTAAAAAAATAAAGTCAGCAGAGGACATTTGAGTTTTGTGTCTTGATTGCACATAACAAAATGTGTGTTACTCGGTGGGTAGCATTTAGGTAAAACAGCTAGAAGTTTTGATTTGTATAATTGAGTGTAACAAAAATCTTTCTGTGTACAGGCCGAATTCTACGGATTTTTAATTAAGATTTTTAGTGAAGAGTTGAGTGGGATGGTTCTATAACAAAATTATTTTAATCCCACAACATTCACTGTTAAGGACCTCAAATTCTAGAAATCAAAATCGATTACTGGAACCCTGTTAGTTTACTAAGTGACCAAATGTTTAATGTTGAGCTTATTTATTTTTTAAGGTGCTGTATGATTTCCAGTGTCCTTGAGACTCAGGATATGAGTTGATAAACACGGATAGTGGCTTTGCTCCAAAACTCGTGCCATCTCCTTTTCCAAGGGGTTCCTTATGTGGGTGGGGCAGCAACTTACTCTGAACTGACTGGGAGTCCTTCCCTTCCCTTTTCACTTTGCTTCTTACACTCTTTTGTAGAGACATCTCTGATACCATCCCTGTGCCCCCCCAACTCATAAAGTCTTCCCGGTGACAGGAAAGGGTGATTTCCAGTGTGTTTGTCTCCCGTCATACCCCAGGGGTTCTGCAGTGTTGCGTACTTCATAGATAAACCTTCAAAAGATGGGACACAGCCTGGCTGGGGGATGTCAGGGGGCAGACATAGGTACTACTTGACAAGTCACCCGATTCGGTTCTTCAGTTTGGTGTGTATTTTCCGTTCTTGCTGCAGCTGGATGGCAGGAGTGATCCTATCTATCCCCTTTTTTCAGGTAAAATTAAGAAATGCAGTGAGTTTAATTTGTACACCCAATAGTACCACCGCACTTTGGGATTTGAAAGACAAAGTCATCCTTGTCAGGTTTTGCCTCAACCTGATGGCCCTCCAACCAGGGAGGTCTTTGTATTCAAGGTGTTTACAGTGGGTTGAGAGAGAGGGTGTACTTTCTAAGAAAGTTCTTTCTTGTTGAAAATGGAAGTCCTCAGTTGGACTGTCTGTTCCCCCTTGGGTTTTTTGTTTGTTTGTTTGTTTGTACATTTGCAGTATGATAATGCTGCTACTGTGATTATAAACCTGGAACTTCAAGCCTTCCTGAATTCTTCCCTAAGAACCGTTTTTATTGTGTTTACCGGTTCCTACTTGAACTCCATTTTCTGCAGTTTTCCAAGTCTTCCCGTCATTACTAAATAATCACACCACTTCCACTTTTAATTTTAATTAATATTTTGAGGCAGCGTCATATGTAGCCAGTCTCTGTTCTTGAATCTGTGTGTAGCTAAGGATGACCTTGAGTTTCTTTTTGATCCTCCTGTTTTCATAGTCATTTCCTCAATTATGGACATGTACTAGCTACTATGTCAAATTTATGTGATACTAGGAATTAAAATCAGAGCCTCACATGTCTCGCTGAGTCATTGTCCCAGCCTCATGGTTCTACTTTGGCTAGTTATTTTCAGGGCCTCAGAGTGGCTTTTTGTTTTTTTTTGTTTTTGTTTTTGTTTTTTTTTTGTTTGTTTGTTTTTAAAACCTGAGTCCAGCCTGTATCCTGATCTTTTATCTCAAAGGGTTTAAATATAAATTTCTCATGACTGCCAGATGAACCCACTCTTTCTCTTGTTAGAACCCTTTGGTTTGTTTCTGTATGGAACGCTCTAATGACTGCTTGGGTTTGTTTCTGTATGGAACCCTCTAATAACTGCCGAGACTTCTTTTCAAGGTGCTTCGTAACGATTTCAGCCTCCACAGTCCACCACGATCCTGATCCTGTTTGACATTTATAGTCCAGGCTATGAATTGTGAACACGCGACCTTGGCCTGGCTTGAGGAAGGAACTGAAGTGGAATGGACCACACAAAGGAAACGTGTAATTGAAAAGCAGTTTACAATCTTTATCTTCTCTACATCTCATCCTACCTTCTCTCTCTTGACCCTTGACCTTGACCTGATTCACCTTTCCTGACTTTGGTATCACACCCACAGGTTAATCCATTTTACCTTTAGGATGGACAGAGCCTGAGTTTTAACTTGTATGAATCGCCATCTCGTATATACGAATACTGTGACACTTCCTTTGTATTTTCCATTCTTCCAGTGGATTCCCACAAGTCATTTTTTTTTAGTAGGAAAATGACAGACAGAATCAAGGAAGAATCAGCATCGAAGAGTTTAGAGCCATTTACCGGTGGATTGTACACAGAGAAGAAATTACTGAAATTTTCAACACGTATACTGAAAATAGGAAAATTCTTTCTGAGAGCAGTCTGACTGAGTTTCTAACCCAAGAGCAGTACGAAATGGAGCTAGACCATTCCGACTTAACAGAGATCATCCAGAAGTACGAGCCCATTGCCGAAGGTAAGCTGCTTACAGTTAAAACCCGCTAACACCTGTCTGTATATTCATTTGGAAAGAGTTCTTGTAGATTATGACCATCAAATTAAAATTTTGGTATGGATGAGCTTCTAGGGAGTATAAATGTTGTTTTTTTATTTCATAGAATATATATACTTTTTTTCCCCTGAATCTATAATGTGCAGCAATGGTGCCCATCTCTACTCGGTTGGCTACATCTCTTCTTTTAACTGAACTTCTGAAGTGTTCAGATCCTTGACTGTGATAGCAAGATGACAGTTCTATTACCTATAAAGAAAAGTATCTTGAAGGGCCATTGAGATGGCTCAGCCGTTAAGTACCTGCTGCCAAGCCTGGGACTTATGTTTGATCCTTGGAACCTACTAGGAAGAAGGAGAGAATGAACTATTTCTGTAAGCTGTTCCTGGGTTTCCACATTTGTGCCAGGACACAAGTGCACAGACACATGCACACATGCACACATGTATGCACATGCACATTTGTACAGACATACACACATGCACACATGTGCACATATATGTACAGACACATACATATGTGCACACACATTCTAAAGTAGTATATATATACATACATATACATATATATAGTAATAAAGTGTTTGTGTGTGTATGTGTGTGTGTGTGTGTGTGTGTGTGTGTGTGTGAGTGATGGGTATAATGAAGACAAAATGGAAAGGAAACAATTATAGGCAGTCTGCCATCTTATTCATTCTGCTATTTAAACATGTTTAAATAAGAAAATGTGAGCCTGTGCAATGGGTATGTAGGAATTACATGAAAACACATACAAAATCGTGGTCTGCCCCTTGTTCAACACTGCTGTCTGAATATATGTTGGCTTTCCATCACACCTGAACAAGGAATAAGTAGATCTTGGTGTTGGTCCATGTTTTTAGATGTCTCAGCCCACGATTGACGCTGTTGCTCCACACATGTCGCAGGGCAGTTTGTCACAATGTGTGTATGTCAGAGGAACGGGAGTTCGTGGCAATGAGCTTATTGCATGGCATGAGTTCACGTACATGGCTGCCCTGTGCCTGAAAAATGGTCTTTTCTTGATCTCACCTACCACCTCTGGCTCTCACAATCTTTCTATCCCTTCTTTGCCAAAGATCCCCGAGCCTCATGGGGGTCAGCATGATATGTATATCCTACTTAGGTCTAGAGAATGCCACAAGCTCTTATTCTCTACACATTGACTGGTTGAGAGTCTCTTGTGTTAATTACCATCTTACTTCGAGGAGAATCTACCCTGATGAGGGTGGTTAGAACTTAAGGCATGAGGGGAGGGGAGGGGAGCTTCACAGGCAGGCAGAGGCAAATCAGGGAGGACCCCGTAGGCCAGAGTTCGGGCTGGGACTTCAGGAAAACATTGTGCTTATTGGGAGGATGGTGCACACGGTGCTGACATGATGAAGGACCACGCTAGCCCAAGCTTGGCCTGAACACCGTTGACCTTTGTTGCCTTTGAAAAACATACGGAACTTGTATCAGGAGGTAAAGCAGCTAGCAGCTCTGTCACTGGCACTAGCTGGAAAGTTCGGCTGACCTTTTCTTCTTATAATAGTGAGCTTTCTCTAAGGACATTGTGAGTTGATGGATGGTCTGGCTGAAACGCTTTATGTTGCCGTCGGTTAGAAACAGTCCTTTGTACACCCAACCCACAAACCTCAAGAAACTCAAGAAAAAGGAAGATATTTCATTCCTTCTTGAAAGGGGGGAACAGAATACCCATACAAGGAGTTGCAGAGACTAACTATGGAGCAGAGACTGAAGGAAGGGCACTCCAGCCTGATATAGCTGTCTCCTGAGAGACTCTGACAGTACCTGACTAATACAGGGGTAGAGGCTCACAGCCATCCATTGAACTGAGTACAGGATCCCCAATGAAGGGGTTAGAGAGGGAACCAATGGAGTTAAAGGGTTTGCAGCCTCTTGGGACGAACAACAATATGGGCTGACCAATACCCTCAGAACTCCCAGGGACTAAACCACCAACCAAGGACTATACATGGTGGGACTGATTGTTCTGGCAGCATGTGTATAGTAGAGGATTGCAAAGTCGGTCATCAATGGGAGGAGAGGCCCTTGGCCCTGTGAAGGTTCTATGCCCCAGTGTAGGGGAATGACAGGGCTGATAAGTGGGAGAGGATGGGGTGGCGGGCATGGGGAGGGGGGAGGCAACAGGGGTTTGTTCTTGTTGTTTTTGATTGTTCATTAAATATTATTTAGAAAATTTAAAAAAAAAAAGGAAAAAAAAAAAGAAACAGTCCTTTGCAGAGGAGTACTTTCCTTAGCTTTGACTTAGTGAACATTATAAAAGAGTCACACTGGCCCCGTGTCTCTGGGTGGTAAATTACGTACACGAAAGGGTAGGATCAACACCGTGGGGTTGTATTTTCCTTTAATTTGGGCATTGCAGTTGCTTTCCTTTCACCTTCTGAATTCTTACCCATTGTAGACAATGTCATATGCAGTTAAGACTTCTACATTATCAGTGTAGTCACTGATCAGCTTAGTCTTAGCCAATGTAGTGTACGAACTTACAGCCCTCAATACTGCTAAACTCCCTGATTTCATCTCCTGTGTACCAAATTAGCCTTTCAAAATCCACAGAGATCAATTTTCATTACAATCTGGAAGTTTTAGAAAGCATTTGTAGAATATTTTATTTGTGTGAGTGTGTGTGTGTGTTTGAGCATGTGTGTGGAGGAAGACAGCTTTCAGGAGTTGTTTCTCATCTCTCCTTTTACAGTGGGTTCCAGGGATGAAGCTCAAGCTTGCCTGTCAAGTACTTTTACCTATTGAGCCATCTTGTGATCTCTCCATCTAGAGGTTTTAAGCAGCACAAAATGATTTTGATTTCTACTGTGTCTTTTTACTGCATGTGCTCATGTGTGCACATGTGTGTACAGAGGTCGATGTTGGATGCCTTGCCATTTGTTCTCCACCTTATTTTCTGAGGTGAGGTCTCTCACAGAATCTGGAAGTCACTAGCTTGGCCAGGCTTGTGACAATTAATCCCCAGGGATCTTCCAGTCTTTGCTTCCACAGTGCTGGGATTAAAAGCATGCCTTTCTATTTCTAACATGAGTGTTGGCGTTTGACCTCAGGTCTTGATGTTGGAACAGCAAACACTACCAAAGAAGCCATCTCCCTAGTCCCTTGTTTTCTATTCATTATTAAATGCATTTATTTAATTATTCAAGAGTTCAAAAGGACTGCAAGCCAAATCCAATGAATAAATTAATGCAAACTATTACCATTATGCTGTGTGGTGCTTTTGTTCTGAAACATTGCCATTTATGTGGCTTAGAAACAGTTGGTATATATGTAAAATTTTAGGTATTTTCTTCTAGATTTTATTTTTTGGCCAAAATAGAAACAGCAGGATTTGTTTTAGTTTGCTTTTCTTTCAGTGACAGTGTTTTGAAAGCTGTCCTTTCATTTCCATTCAATGCCATACACATTGCATGACTTACATATATCACTATATTTTTAGATCACTATATTTATTTATATATCACTATAATTTTACTTATATCACTATATTTTCAAGATTTATCAGTTTTAATGGCTACATAGCACTTTACTTACGTTTGAGTTTCTATTGCTTTCTTCCTCCTATTTATTCTCCTTTTGTAAACAAAGCTAATGTTAATATTATTCATACCACTTTTTGCTTTCTGAAGAACTAATTCCTAGAAATTGACTTGGTTTCTAAGGACTAGACTCTAGTCTAAAGTAAAAGGACCAGAGACTAGTCAAAGTGAAAGGCCCATACTCTAAAACGAAAGGCCCAACTTTAGTCTAAAATGAATGTGCTTTCCTACTTTCCTTTTGGGTTGAACAAGTCAATAGCAATAATAGCACTGGACATTTATAGAGCTAAAAGCTCTGTACATGGGGTGAGCTTTCTAGTAACCACCTTTCATGCATTGGGAGAGATTAACCAGCATCCTCCAGGTCACATAGCAAGCCAATTCAGACACTGACTTTCTGGACCCAGAGCACATGTTCACAGTTTTGGTGCACATTAAGTGAGTGAGTAAAACGTTCAGAGAGCATTAGCAGTAGGTGATTGTAGCCCATCCTGCACAGAGCAGTAATGTATGGCCACTCCTCAGGATGTGTATTGGTTGTGTGTGTCAGTCTTGTTTGTGGCAGCTTCTCACATGACATCACATGCTCAGGAAGGGCGGGATGCACGAGTGAGGCACAGCACACTCATCCAATGAAACTCCAGAGGAAGCTGTGGGAATGAGCCACATGCCACTGGATGTAGGCACAGGAATAAAGAGAGCAAAGAGAGCAAAGAAAACCAGGCATTAAAACACACGCACATGCATGCGAACAGACACACACACACACACACACACACACACACACACACACACACACA
>JADRCC010533228.1:0-13081 GCA_019843855.1 Hylomyscus alleni
AAAAAAAAAATAAGATTTTTGCTGCATGTGGCTTGCCCTTCACATGCAGCTTGCTCTTGTGACTGTACACTTTACTCAGGTGACTACTCTTAACCCTCAGAGTATAAATTGTCCAATGCTTTGAATAAAGTTGGCTATTGCATGAGATTTATCTGCCTCATTTATCAGCTCAGTTTCCCCGGGTCCCACTGCCAGCTAGAGTGGTAAGAAGTAGCACCTAGTACAGAGACCTGAAGTCAGCTGTGACCTAAGAGAGAGGACCCTCGCAGAAGGAGCTGAGAATGCGGCAAGACCAGGAAATGCTAGCTTATGTCAAGCTTGTCATTTTTAAAGGAGGGGTGCAAGTATTAAAATCACAACTATTTGACTGTAAGTTATGACTATAATCTCTGGTTTCCAGAAGGAATTTTAGATGAAGAAATATGGGACAGAGTCCAAAAGAACACTAACAGCATATAAACATGGGGAAAAGATCCCTGTACAATTTTAGGTTACTTGGACATTAATTCAGACTGTTATAAAAATTATAGAGTTAAGGAGGATATTAATCATGACAAAGAAATGACTACTTCCTTGAATGAATATAAACTAGAGGACGAAATCTTAAAATTGGTAAAAGAGGCAAAAAGGGAGATTTTCCCCATTCAGGCAAAACTGAAAGTAAAAACAGAACCACTGATAACTATGCTGGTGACAAGCCTCCTTAAGACACATATCCTCCATTGCCTGAAAATGGCCCTGAAGCTTGAGGTGAGAAACTTGGTAATCAATCTAATCTTATGTTTCCTCCATTGCCTGGCGAAGACTTAGGAAAGCATGTAAAAATGCTAACTTTACAACCTAAACATGCGAGGCGAGGCAGTGAAAAGGGATCAGTTTCCCAATCCTTCCCCAGCCACATGGACTGAACGTGGTATTTCCAGCATAATTTTAATCAAAATGTTTATAGGCACTGATTAACCAATCTATTTAAAACTCTAGATGACATTGGACAGCCTTGCATTTTATCTTGAGAAGCATGAAAAGACTGCAGTTACTCGAATACAGACTAAAAGAAGTATTTGTATATCGTGAGAGCCTCCACTTCCTTTAAACCGACTCATTTTCCCCATTGAACTGCCTCCTACAGGCATTATAGCACAAGAGAATACACCTTTGGAATGGATTTATTTATACCTTAGGGGCCATAAAATAGTGCTTATCTTATTCTTACTCAATTAATAAATCAGGGGCAAACCCAATGTCAACAATTATATAGATTTGATCCTTGATATTACCCTTAACTAACAATAAATTTTTAAGAGTACTACAGAACTCTATGGATTTGTAAAATTCCACTTGCAGATTATTAGGAAAAAATAGGAAGTTACTGTCCAGCTGGTAAGCTGTAAGTTTTCTCATACAGACTTAACTTGTGGTTACAAAATCTGTTTACTCTTCTCCTATTCCATTGACAGATACTTATTTTATTGATGGCTCCTCTAAGGGTCTAGGAAGCTTCATGGTCCAGATATTCACCATTTAATACTTCTTTTTCTTCAGCCCAACAGGTAGAATTGACTGATCTGATGCTGCAGGATTATTTCCAGCAGTAGAAACTGCTTTAATTTCATCTTCACATTCTGTTATGCTTTCATTACTACAGGAACTACAGCATCCAGTTCAAACCCATATACATCTTTTATGTATTACTCATACTCAAGCACATTCTGACCTCCCTGGTCTTACTGTAGAAGAAATAGACAATCTAATTGGGAAGGAGTATACATCTGCCATTGCAGATGGATCTATTCAAATATTATGGATTCCTCTTCAGCTCCTCTGGCCCCAGGCCATCAAGGACAACAGTTGAAGGCAAAAGACAGTAGGAGTCACCAGAAGGATAGCAAACGTCCAGCTAAAGGGCAAAAGGATATTAGCCACATCATCAGAAATCAAGTCTGCCACCTGGGCCCAGGTTAGGCCCTAGCACCAAGGGAGAAGTTATTTTACACAGAGCCCTATGTAAAAGTTATTTTACTCAGAGTCACCTGAGAATCTCTTTCTGGCAATGCTATCTGCTTTGACCTGTGTGTCTGCAGTGAGTGCCTCTGAAAATAGGCTATGTTCCTCAACCTCCTTGTTTCAACTAATAGATTAGATGGATCCAGTCTGAGTTATCTTAAATGACTCTGTGTTCATGCTTGGACCTTAGGACCATAACAGACTCCTTCACACATCTGAAGACAGGACTGCATTTAATTTTCCTTTGATATTTAAATCACTAATATTTGCACAGGATATAACATCTGTGCTCCTATTAAAGGGCAAATAATATGGGCTTACATTCTACAAGAGATCAGAACTACTACTCATATGGGTCTCTTCAAGCTATTCTCTAATTTTTTGTGATCAATATAATAATATAACCAATAAAAATGAACACAGTTTGGATCCCTGTTCTTTGTAGTAAGTATTACACAACAATGCTTAATGACAACTATAACATTTAGCTATAACATTTCAAATCAAAACCATTCTGGATATCATGCTGTTGAATAATTTTAAAAAGCAGAGATATCATAACATGGTCAATTATTGAGTACATTCTACCAGGCCCCACTACCTCTAGAGCAGTAAACAGAAAAACTGAATGTATTGCCTCCCAATGGGTAAACCAAAATAACTTTCCATTCTAACTGACCACAGATTCCAACTTAAACTCTGTCTCAGCTAATAAATTCTACTCCTGTCTGTGGAAAATGCTTTAATGCCAAATCTGCACCTTTGACGTATCTTTAAATAAGATTCACATTCTGCCTAACAAAACCAATTTCGGCCTTTGGAATTTCCTGACTCTGTCATTGTTATCGACCTTTTTATTTTATTTCTCTATGACATATAGCTGTAGCATACATTTTATACATTTTCATTATTAAAATATTACTTCAAAGCTAGGCATAGTGATGCATGCCTTTTAATCACAGTACTTGGGAGGCAAAGGCAGATGGTTGTCTGTGAGTTCAAGGCGAGCATAGTCTATATAGAGAGAACATGGGCTACATAAAGAGAACATGAGATACATAGAGGCAATGTCTCAAAAAAACAAAATAAATAAAATTTAAAAATATTAATTCTTTCACTAGTAAGAATCTTCCCATTGATCTTACTTCTGCCTTTTGAATTATGACCTTTTAGAACAAAAGACTTATTTTTCATTTCTTTGAGTTGGTCTTAGAATTAGGCAAACATTTTTCATATACATAAACTGAGGAAAGAGCCAATTATTATATCATATAAACATAGAATTAAGTTTCAAAGTTTAAGAAAACAATCTAACTTCAAGTTCAATTCTTGCATTAGATAGATACTGATTTCGCAAATGAAAAAAAGAAATAGTAATAGAGCAAGTATGGAAAAAAAATGCTAGTAAATAAAAGATTAAGCTAATGATTTCCCCATTTAATTAATATAGTTTTTTCTTTCTTTTTTTAGGACAACATCCCTCTTAGCTCAAGATGGTCTCAAACACAGATTCTCCTGCCTCAGCCTTCCCAGTTTATTTACAGGCATGCACACCAAGCCCAGCTGACTCTCTTACATAAATGTATCTTTAAGAGAATAAAAAGTCAGCATTCTTCACGTTCAAAACTAGCAACAAGTTAGATGCTGGACTGGTACCAGAAGGATTTTGCGTTCATCCTCAGTAGTCTCTGTCCTAATGTAGTTTCGGCTAGCCTGGGGACTGACAGATGTCTCATATGAAGGAACCATAGGAGAACCAGACCGATCCAGTGACAGATTAGTAATGCTGGCTGATCTAGAAATAAAAACAAAAAATAAAATCACAATTTTAAGTTCATCTGAGAACAAAGTGAAGATTGATATTTCCATGTCTAGGTGCCAGTGCTAAAGGAACTATAAATGTAGTTATGATGGTTATGCAGGCTACCACTGAAGAAGAGGAGGGAAGGATGCCAGAAACTGTTCACTGACTTAAAACAATTATACAGTGTACATATTAGTAGTATTTCAAAGGAAATGCACACAAACTCTGGTTGTAAGTGTTTCAAAGGAAACACATACAAGTTCTGCTTATAAAAAATACTGGAAAGTCATTTTTCTGAGAAAAATAAAAAATTACAACTATATACAAAAAATAACCTTGCATAT
This sequence comes from Hylomyscus alleni, assembly GCA_019843855.1. Lineage (NCBI taxonomy): Eukaryota > Metazoa > Chordata > Mammalia > Rodentia > Muridae > Hylomyscus > Hylomyscus alleni. The sequence continues at coordinate 4,153 of JADRCC010533228.1, forward strand.
CTGGGTTAGAAGAAATATGGTCCGAATGCCAAATCTACCCTGCCATTGTTTTTAAATAGCCCAGGAACTAAGAAAAATCAGTTTTATAGATAAACATCCTGCAATTAATCTGGTAGGAACACTAATTGTGAACCCTGACTAAGCAGAATTCTATGACTCAAGAAAGAATTCTTTTTCTTCTCATTAGTAGGCCTATATCGTGTTCAAATATTATTATAAATTTATCAGTTAAAAAAAAGTCATAGGAAATCTGTTTCCTCTCATTATGCAAATATTCACATGTATCCTTAATTCTGCCTCTATGCAAAGCTATCATATGACTTATACATCATTTATCAATATCACCAAGCTTTATTCACTTTTAATATGATTGAAGAAACCATATGAAACTCAAGAAGAAGGAAGACTAAAGTGTGGATACTTCAATCCTTAGAATGGGGAAAAAATACCCATTTTAGGAGTTGCAGAGACAAAGAGTGGGGCAGAGACTGAAGGAAGGACAATCCAGAGACTGCCCCACCTGAGAAACCATTCCATATTCAATCACCAAACCCAGACACCACTGTGGTTGCCAGCAAGTACTGGCTGACAGGAGCCTGATAGAGCTGTCCCCTGAGAGGCTCTGACAGTGCCTGACAAATACAGAAGTGCATGCTCACAGCCATCCATTGGACTGAGCACAGAGTCCCCAACGAAGGAGCTAGAGAAAAGACCCATGGAGCTGAAGGGGTTTGCAGCCCTATAGGAGGAACAACAACATGAACTAACTAGTACCCTCAGAGCTCCCAGGAACTAAGCCACCAACCAAAGAGTACACATTGTGGGACTCATGGCTCCAGCAGCATGTGTATAGCAGAGGATGGCTTAGTTGGTCATCAATGGGAGGAGAGGTCCTTGGCCCTGTGAAGGCTCTACGGTCCAGTGTAGGGGAATGCCAGGGTCAGGAATTGGGAGAGGGTGGGCTGGTGTGAGCAGGGGAATGGGGGAGGGAATAGGGTTTTTTTTTTGGAGGGGAAAGTAGTAAAGGAGAGAACATTTGAAATGTAAATAAAGAAAATATCTTTAAAAAAAGATTTTAGTTTAAAACTACAAAAAGAACAAAAATGAAATCAAACTTCAGCTTCAATAGAAAGGATGAAAAGAAACTTCACTACACACCATGTGGTGGTGGCCCAGGAAGTGGTACTATGAGGAGGTATGGGTGCTCTTGTTGGAGGAAGTGTGCCAATCAGGGAGAGAGCTTCCTCCTAGCTGCCTGAGGATACCAGTCTTTTTCTATTTGCCTTCAGAACACAATGTAGGACTCTCAGCTCCTTCTCCAGAGCCACACCTACTTGGATGCTGCCAAGCTTCTCCTCACCTTGATAATGAACTGAACCTCTGAACCTGTAAGCTAGCCCAAATAAATGTTTTCCTTTATAAGAGTCACCTTGGTCATGGTGTCTCTTCACAGCACTAAAACACTAAGACACACTACATAACTCTTTTCTGGGATAATCTGTACATTTTTTCACTTAATCCTCACACATTCTATGGATAAAGTATTACCAGATCCATTTTACAGGTTAGGGGGGAGAAAAACAAAAAGCAGGAGCCAGAAGGGTGGCTGAGTGGGAAGGATATTTGCCACCAAACCTGATGACCTGCATTCAATCCTGGGAAGTCACATGGTAGAATGAGAGTTATCCTCTCATCTTCATGTGTGCTGCAGCATGTGTAGCACGTGCATATACATATACAAATAATAATAATAAAATAATAATAAATATGTAAATCTACAACTTTTTCTTTTTTGTTTTGTTTTAGTTATTTAAGACACGGTTTCTCCAGTTGTCCTGGCTGTCCTACAGCCTGCTCTGTAGACCAGGCTGGCCACAAACTCAGAGATCTGTCTGCCTCTGCCTCCCAAGAGTTGGGATTAAAAGCATGTGCCACCATCACCTGGGTAAATGTAAAATAATTTTTAAATCAAAAATCAGGGATAAAGCTGAGCATGGTGATACATGCCCTTAATTCCAGCCCTCAGGAGGCAGAGGCAAGTAGATCTCTGTGAGTTTGAGGCCAGCAGAGCAAGTTGTAGTCGGCCAAGGTTAAAGAAACCCTGTCTTAGGAAAAAAAATAATAATAATCAGGGATAAAGAAATTTAACTAAATTTAGTCCTCTAATAGTAAGAGGTCCCATTCAAAATCATAGGTCTCAGATGAAAGTTCATTCTCTGTACATTATAAAGACAAAATCACCTTAAAATGGGAAATCATTCACAGATCATTAACATAGAGTTAATAATAATCAATTACTTCTTGCCATTTTCAGTCAAAATCTGTCACTGTACCTTATTCAACTAATTTAAGTCTACTCTGCAGGAAGTATATTCATTCATGCTGCCTGATTCTATAACATTGCAATAATTCCTGAATGCACTCTAATATAGTGGCATCAAGAATAAAAGAAAATTAGTTAACTTTGCTGTCAAAAGCTCTAGTAAATATGCTATGGCAAGGATGCTAATTAAACTTTATTAAGATAGTATTAACTGACTCAATTCTATAGCCTGAAGACCTCCACCAATCTTCGCATCAACCCATGCACAGAGAGACATACAAATCATCAAGGCTGAAACTGTGTACATGCTGATGAGAATATTGTGATGTATGTATCTGACCTTTTAAAACCTGCCTTAGCTCTACATCCCTCTGGTGCATCTCCCTCCTCTTTAAAGCAAAACTCCCATCCCCAATTCTCCCTTTGTCTCTGTTTGATGAACAACCCACTGAGATTGTCTATTATGATCATCAGTGTTGTTTTAAATCCAATGCTCAGCTTTAACTCATCTTATTCAATATATCAGCCTTAACTCATCCCTCACAGAACACCTTTTTTCATTTGGCAGCTAACACAAAAGCCCTCCTGGCTGGGTCTCTCACCTCACCTCACTAGCCTCTCCAGCTCAGTCTCCTATTCCTGTTCCTCTTTACTTCCCCAACTCAAGGCTTGGTTCTACTTCCCCTCCTATCACATTCTCTTTCCTGATGGGCTGTACCATAGCTTTACACATTCACTGCTCTACACCTGTCTTACCCGACATCTCTCTTGGATGTATCTCAAATTCAACATGTCTAAAATCAAACTGTCACATGCCTCCAGCTTCCATCCACACTTCAGTAAACGGCAGTGCCACACTTAATTAAGCTGCTGAGTCAAAAAACCTTCGACATCTTTGGTGTCCTTTCTTGTTTAGCCTACACTCCATACAACAATATGCATCTAGAATGTGTCCTCTTCTCATGTGCTCATGCCCCCCCACTCCGATGACGATGTCAGTATACCCTCCAGCCTGGACTGCTGACTATTACTGTGCCAGCTCCTACTCTTTATGTCCTTTAAGGCACTCACTGGAGAGGCCAGACTCCTTTAAAAAAAAAAAAATCAATAAATCAGAGCATTTCACCCTCCAAATACATATACTTAATTCTCCAATAAGAGAAACACTTTACAGACTAGAATGTTATATAATAATCATATAAGGACTGGCTGAATTAGAGAAAAACACCACCATTTTATAACTTCTGAGCAATAGAAAAAAAGCTAAAACTGACTGAAACGATGCAACCTCAAACAATGCAAATTCTCTTATAAATAACATAATCTTAGCAAAAAGATAACTCAATGTGACCAATGAGATAAATGGAACATACCCATCCTAGAAGATCAGAATGAAAAGGACACAAAATGTAAAATGTAAGATTGCCTTGGATATCATAACTGTTTAGATAGAACACAAAAGGCACAATCCAATTAAAATTAAGTACTTATGCCCTGCAAGCAACAATGTCAAAAAAACTAAAAGACAAGCCAACAGGAAAGAATATTTGCAAATGACACATTTGATAAAGAATTCTTATTGAAAATATACTTTAAAAAAAACCTCTTACCACTCAATAATGAAAAAAATGAACAATGTGATCACAAAATGGGCAAAGTGGACTTCAGAAGGCTCCTTTGCAAAAAAATACATGGTAAACAAAAAGATGCTCAACTCATCTCAGGAAATGGCAACTTTAAAAAATGATGAGACACCACTACACACCTATTATAAAACATGGGCAACAGCAATGCTGGCAAGAGTTTGGAAGAAGAGGAACTCTCATAACTGACTGTGGAAATGCAAAACGACATTACCAGTTTGAAAGACAGTTTGGTAATCCTTTACAAAATTAAACATGGATCCCGAAATCATGCTTCTTGGTATTTATGCAAATGAACTTAAAACTACATCCACACACAACAAAATTGCACATTCACCTTTAATCTCAACATTCAGGAGAGTGAAACACTTAGATCTCTGTAAATTCTCAAATGGACAACAACACAGTTGAGATCCTGCCCTATACACACACCCAAAATTATACACAGATGTCCACAGGCTTCTATAGAATTGCCAAAACATAGAAATAACTGAGATGGCAGTCCAGAAGGCACATCTAGAAAATGGAATATTGTCTAGCAATAAACAGAAGCAAGTAGTAAGTTTATGAAGAGGTAACTGAATCTACATACATGTTGTATGATTCTACATACATGTTGCATGATTCTACATACATGTGTATGATTTCAAGTTTCTGCTCAATTTTACTATTTTAGAATTTTACTATTTAAGCCAAAACTGCTACTAAAAAAAAGAGGAATTCTCAGCTGGGTATAGTAGTTTGTGCCTACAATCCTAACACTTGGGAAGCTGAGATGGGAGGATTATGAAGTAGAAGCCAGCCTGGGCTACACAGTGAGTTTCAGGACACCAAGATTCTATTTCAAAAATATTTTTTTTAAATCCATTAACTGAAGAAAAAAAAAATGGTGGCACTATTCTTGGATGACTTTTTCCTTAGTTTATTAAATTATTCACTTTATATCCCAATCACAACCTCCTCCACCTCCTTCCCCCCCCCAGTCCCATCCTCACAAATCCCTCATCCAAATACCCTCTCCCCTTCTCCACAGAGAAGAGGATGCCCCCTTGAGTACCAATCTTCCCTGGTTACATCAAGTTACAGCAACAGTAGGCACTTCCTCTCACACTGAGGCCCAACAAGGCAGTCCAGCTAGGGGAAAGGAATCCAAAGGCAGGCAAGAGAGTCAGATACAGCCCCCACTCCAATTGTTAGGAAACCCACATGGAGACTAAGCTGCACATCTGCTACATATGTGTAGGGGACCTACCTAGAGCCAGTCCATGCATGTTCTTTAGTTGGTAGTTCAGTCTCTAAGAGCCCCCATGGGCCCATGTTAGTTGACTATAGATCTTGTGGTGTCCTTGACCACACCCCACACCCTGACCTCCACCAACTTCCTCAATCCTTGATCCATTCTTCCCAAGCTCTGCCTACTGTTTGGCTGTAGGTCTGTTTCTGTTTCCATCTGCTACCAGAGGAAGCCTTGCTGAGTCCTGCTTAGCTGTATGGAAGGGATATGGTTTCCTGCCAGTGGAACAGAGCCAACAGGGCATGTGCCTCCATGAGTGTTGATGGTTGCTGATCATGACATTTATTTGTATAAAAATATGTATACTAAACTACTAGACAGAAGACAGGTTCCAGTACCTGACATCATCAGAAAATATGTGAAAGAGCTACCAAAGACTGAAAGAACTCCCAAAAAAAGAAAACATTACCTAACAGAGCTTTGAAACAGCCTCACCATTTTGCGTGTCTGTTCTCATTACGATGGACATAAATAAAAGTCAGACAGAGTAGTTTCTTTCCTGGCAGTTTACCTGTTTCGAGCAGGAGACTTCCCAGCATCCTCTTGAACAGATACAAGTCTTGCTGAAAGAGCACTATTTGAGGAATCCGGATGAATCAAACTATAAACAAAATTAAGATACTGGGGTCATTTGGGGCTATAATAAGTGCTTTAACATTTAAAAGCAAATTATTTTCCCTACAGTAATAAGATTATATGCAGTTCATTTTCACCCTTACTTTATCTGAGGCAAAAAGTGCAGTTTCTCTGGGCAGTGGTGTAATCCCAGAACTCAGGACCCTTAATCCCAGAACTCAGGAAGCAGAGGCAGGAGGATCTCTGTGAGTTCAAGGCCAGCCTGGTCTACTTCAGGGCAATTAGGACTACACAGAAAAACCCTCTCTCAAAAAACAAACAAGCAAATTAAAAAAAAAAAAAAAAAGAAGTGTAGTTTCATCTTTAGGACATTAAATATCAAAAAAGTGATAACTTTTAAGTGTACTAAATGTTGAGAAAACTGCAAATTTGGTTGGATAGATGATTTGTAAAACTCATTTCCATTTCACAAATAAAAGATGAAAATGATCTGAATAAAAAAAAAAAAATCTGTATTCAAAACTTCTCTGTCCCCGAAACCCACAAGAAGAGCAGCAAAAGCAGCAAGGAGTCAGACAGACCAAAGTCCATGTACAGCTCTATCTCTTACTAGCTGTGTGACCTCAGGCTCATTACTTGATCTTTCCAAACTTTATCACCCACATCTGTCAAAAAAGAAAATATTTTTCCTACAAAAAAGATGTGATGGCTTAATGAAATATGAAACTGTTAACACAGAGCCTAAGACTGAAACTAGTACTCTATCTGAAATCCATCTTCTGTCTCTCCTATGTTTTACTAAATCACATTTGTCAATTCTGAATTCAGACGACTGGACCACACACAAATAAAAAGCATTGCTAACTAAAATAATAAAAAGCTGAAAAATCTAATCTTCTATTTTTTAAGTAAATACAGAATCACTTAAGTAATAAAATGTAAGGTATAACTATGGTGATACAAACATCAAAAGAGCCATCAAGCAACTTAAGAAAAAAACTCCACTACCACCATTTTCAAGTGGCTGTGTTCCCCTACCTAGTACCAACCTTTTCTCTAATCCCAAGGAAACCATTATTATAAATGTTATGTTTACCACTGATATGATTAATCTTAGCTGCCAAGGACCACTGAAATAATCTCCAGCCATGTCTATGGAGGATTATCTAGATTAGCTTAACTGAGGTGTAGAGAGCTTTGGGGGCCACTCATAAAAATTTGGCAAGCACTTGTCACTGGGCTCAAAGAAGTAGGCTCAGATAAGAATATGCACATTTGGGCTAACACAAAGCTCAAGGTAAATTCCCCAAGGGTTGTGTGGCATTCCTTTTATCTTGGTCATCCTGACCAGGGGCCTCTATTTATTACCTTGTTTGATTACTTTGTCTTTGATCTAAGAACAAACACTATTCTCTGCAAGTACCTAGAATGGTATAAAAGCTGAATGGAAAAAAATAAACCTGCTTCAGACTCAGCACTAGCTGGAGTCATGCTATAATGTGTCTTTCTTTTCAATCCTCACTCCCTCCTTTGAGACACAGCTGACTGACTGAGCTGGCTTGGTTACTAAGGTGAAAGACTCATGGACATATGGACGGTACTGCCTCATGCACTGGGGTGCCATTCTGAATAATAGGGGAAACAGAACTGAGCATCTTGCCTTGTGTACACAAGGTGACTAGCATCCTGCTCTTGCTGCCATCCCTCCTCTGCCATGATGGGCTCTATCCCCTGGAACTTTAAGTCTTTAAGGTGGTTCTGTTGGGAATCCTGTTACAGCAACAAGACAAGTAACTAATAATTACCACACTTGCATCCCTGGGCATTTACCTTCACTTATACCTTTTTGAACATGACAGAACTAGAATCCAAGTGCATATATGATTTTTGACTTTCTTTTCTATGTCCCTGAGTTCACATATGCTGAGTATAGTTATAATTTCATTCTTTTTAAATATATAATATACTTATTCTTCTCTTTAAGAAGTAACTAATAAAATTACTCACTGAAAAACATTAGTTAAACTGTTGTGTGGTGGCACAAGATTTTATTCCAGTACTTAAGAGGTAGAGGCAAGTAAATCTCTGTGAGTTGGAGGCCAGCCTGGTCTACAGAGTGAGTTCCAGCACATCTGAGACTATAGAGAGACACTGTCTCAGTCTCAAAATATAAAACAAACAAAAAAAAGAAGAGTTAAAATTCTAAGTTCATTAAAAACTATATGTAAGATTATTCCATTAAAGAAGATTTCAGAAACTGATGAACCTAATATTCCAATATAAACAATTCTAGTTAACTTGTAAAGAGATAAGTATATCTACAATCTGCCAGCAAAGCATCTTCAGATAAAAACATGTCAAAAACTCCTTTAGAAGAAAAAAAAATCTAACTGAAGTTGCAAACAAATCTAGTCTTTCTCAAAGAAGACTACACCAGGAATATTAGTATCAATGACTTCTTTTGCCTATTCAACAAATATTGCAAGGGCTATGCATATGCCAAGCATCTGTTCTTGGTTTCAATAGGAGAATAATAGTAAATAAAAAAGGTATAAAAACTCTCTTCTTATGCACTTATATTTGAATGTTGTTAATATGACCACTCTCCATAAATATCTATGATTCTTCTCTATATGAACTGTAAAAGACAGTAAATTTGCAGATAACAAAAAGAAATGTTAATGAAAAAGGTCACAAGACTAAGCATTTCTCAAGTTGAAATCAAATTATATTCATGTTACAGTACCTTTGCCAGGCTAAATCATCCTCTAAGAATATGTTACGACTGGCTTTTCTACTCCCAACAGGTGTCCGAGGTTCACTTGGATCAAGTATAGACACAGAGCAAGTTGAATCTGAAAGAGCATTCAAGTCTTCCCCAATGGAATTACTGTCTGTGGAATGAGCATAACTTAAGGCTATTTTTCTACAATACGTGCATGCTCGGAGGTCTCCTAGGAGGAAAAATAATAAGGAAATATATTACTTAATGAAATACTTTAAATCTGTGTTAATATGTATTTTAGTAAAAGGAGTATCTTCAAGTAAAGGCTATCAAAAGACATTTTAAGTAAGTGAAATACTTGGCGCTTA
>JADRCC010533244.1:0-16195 GCA_019843855.1 Hylomyscus alleni
AAAAAAAAAAAAAAAAAAAAAAAAAAAAAAAAAAAAAAAAGTTTCCTGGAATCCGGTGCAACTTTTTAAACTGTAACATCTTTCAATGGAGTTTAAGCTTTGTTGAAAGTAAAAGTGTGTGCACTATTAATTCCCTGACATATGTTTCACTTGAGTTCCCTTTTCTGGTGACCTCAAACAACTCTACAGTACTCAAATTGATACTGATGGCCATGTAAACCAAGATGAATGCCGCTGAGTCTCCCAAGTAGCAACCACAACCCAGAGGCACAAGGACCAGGGTAGTCTCATCATCCAATGGAATACATTTTTCAAAGTCCAGAAGAGATTGTCATGCAGAAGGAAGACTGAGCCTCTACTATAAAGGGGGAGAGGATCATTAGGAACAGAAGCAGAAAAAAAAAAACACCACCTTATACAAAGAAGCAATTTCAGAGATGGGGCAATGCTGTTTAGAAATGAAATAAGATAGTAACATGTCTTCAACAGTAACAAAGATGTAGCCATGTAGAGCTGTTAGGGAAAAAATGCTCAAGATAGAACAGACAGCAAGGGAAAAGTCCCTAAGTCTGGCATGAGACCATCATTCTACCACCAGAGAGGAGGTCAATGGACCATTAATCTATTGCTGTGATGTTGTTGTGGGACAGGCTGTCCCCTAACTCAAGTTGAGCCCTAACTGGGAGTTCCGTTTCTTATATGTGTTACAGGTCTGTAGATCTACTGGGACTAATTGAATTCAGGTATATTGATGGATTGGTTTTGGTACCAGAATTCAGCTTTGGTTTAGAATTCCCTTGTAAGTCCTTCTACAGTTCAGGCTAAGAGGCCAGCCCTAGGTCATATATTATTCATGATGCCCAGGTGACTGATAGAAATCACATAAAACATTACAAACACATCTGACACCTCCACAATCATCAGGAACAAAGGACTTTGGCCTTAACATGGTGACATGCCAAAAGGGAAGGGATAAATTAAGAAAAGTGAACTACTGTACCTATCTTATGAGCAGATAGATACATCATAGGTTCGTGCAAAGGGGTCAGGGGCCAGATTACATAAGGTTTCTGAGCATAACCACTCTGAATTATTCTTATAGTAAAATGTAGGGGGATTTTTAAGTAGAGATATGATTAGACCTTATTGGTACTTAAACTGTTGGACACTATATCACTGCATCTCTAAAACCTGCAGGCTCTTGGCAGAGCAAATACAGAGTAATAGCTCTCTGCACTGAAATAGATGAGTCAAAGTTGACTTTTGTCAGTACAACATGAGGCGTTTAATGAAGGAAAACACTCAGACTCAGTGTGTACTTTGGGGAAAATCACCTGACTATGACTTATGAGGTGCAGACAATGAGAAGGATTTTGCCTGGTCAAAAATAGAGGGCGGTGAGGAGGGGAAAGGAGAGACATTTGGGGATCGCTATCTGGAAGGGGATCCTGGCACACAGAAATCGATATTACACACATTAAACTTGAGACAGCCATTAGACACATGTCATCATTTGTGTTCACAAGTCTGGCTTCATGGGATAAAACATCAATGGACATATTGACCTGGAAGTTTTTAGCCTGCAAGGTGTATTCATGGCATAGACCTACATGGGGGAAATTAGGAAGAAAATAGAAATATTATAGAAGAGTGAGGCTAGAATTTAACATACATCCACATTTCATCCCACAGAGCAGAAATAACTGGCAAAGGAGACAGAAATAAATAATAATGTAGACTGAAAATACATGAGAAAATGCTATGGGGAAAGCTAAAATAAAAATGCTTCCAGAAGGAGGAAATGGCTCAGTGTGTCAAATGCTGCAGCCTATTCAGTAGACTCCGCATTTGGCAGGAGGTGGTCACTGTCAGCTGTCTGGGAAAGTATAATAAGTCACTTAGGCAGAGTAGCATGGAAGAGTCAAAAAGGGGAGGGGGCAGCGATTCTTTGTTTTCACCCTACTAGGTAAAGCTTATATGTTGATAGGGATTTAAAAACAACAACAACAACAACAAAACAGAAAGAGTTATGGTAACAACAAAATCACTGAGTTGAGAAGAGAAAGAAGGAAATGGCTTGGATCAGAATCAGGAGGAGGCTCTCCATCCAGAGATGCAGATGTAGGCAGTTGATAGTACAAGAGAAGAGAAGACTGCTGGCACTTCCCTAATTACCTCCCCAAATGGGCAACCACCAGGATGTTCAAAAAGCACAAGGATGGGAAGGAATACTGATCACCTCTGCCTGGCTCTGCCACTGTCCCACCCAACCAGAATGGCTGTTACTGCTGGCCCAGCAAAAAAGGCTGGTGAAAAGAATCCCAGCAGGAGTTGTCTTCCATGGCTAGGCTGTTCCAGAGCAGCTCTTCAAAGTCTCATAGAATCCCTGGCCAACTTCTCAGCCACGGGGAGAGCAAATCATAGCAATGGCAGTATATTGGGAACTTCCTTGGCTGCTTAGCAATCTTCAGCTTCAGTGGTGCCCTACCACTCAAGTCTGAATTCATTTCCATTCTGGCTTTCTCAGCAGCCAATAGAAGTAGATAAACATCTGCTTGCTACATTAGAATCATGGTTTGCCTGTTCAAAGCTGCCATGACCATGACGCTTGCCTCGCCCCCACTTCCCCATCTGAGGGAGACACAGATTACTGGTGCATTCACAAGCACCTTGCATGGGAATTTTAGTAATTTCAGTATGGGCAAACAGATGCTCATTTTGTCTTTTTGCCATCTTCTGGGGAAATCCAAATCTAAAGAAGGTTTGCAGGGGCTCTAAACCATTGCTTTGATTAAAGACATCCATAAATCAGTGTTTCCACACCTCAAAGCCACTGGCACTCACAGTTAGAATATTCTTTGTTGAGAGAGGTTTTATACACCCTGAGAACGTTCTAGAGCATTTCTGGCTTTCCCTACTAGCTACTAACTGTACCAATCTCCACTTAATGTTGCCAAACCTTTCAGAATATTTCTTGTGGAATTACTACCTGCACACCTGACAGGCATAGTTGAGATCCCATTTTACATCATCTCTCATTCATAGAGGTCTTCATAGGATTAAATCAAAGTGATCTAGTTGACTCTACCCTCTTCCCTATACTGCTTTTGTTCCCTATCCCTTGCAAGTATTCCCGAGAGCGTTCCCCCAAACTAGCTATACAGAAATGTCCCTCTTGTTTCCCCATCTCAAAACTCAGCCCTGAAAGTGACCCTATAAAATTGATCAGGTTGGATTATCAATCCATTGGCAGGCTGAATCCTTCCATTGGTTGATGGTGACATCTACTAACACTGAAACAAACAAAACATTTATTTCAATGGCATGGCCTGGGATACTGTTGAAGGACATTATCTGGTTTGTGCAAGATCTCCATTGTTTGATAGGTTGAAAGAAGAGTGAATACAAGGTCAATGAAATCATTGGTAGTAGAGATATTTGATCAGTGGAGAAGGACCATGGAAAGTTAAGAACGGGTAATCACTAGATATTGCCTTCTTGGGATGGGATGGGAGGGCAGAAAGAGCAGTAGAAAGAACAGTGTATATCCAATTGTGTATATGAAGGTCTGATCCTTTTGCCCTAGTTTAGGATCTCCCAGGAGAACTATTCCAGCCACACAGCTTAGGACCCTTGTTCAGAGTCCTAGTGGAGATAAATCATGTTCAACTTGTCACCAATCCTGTGTTTCAGACTTCCATATATTAAGGCTGTACACACTGTAACTTGTTACTAAGTTGTTACCAAGACAGTGTTGCACAAAGTCATTGATGAACAAATGTCCAACTTTAATTTCCAAAACAGAAATGTATTCTGTTTTAGCCCTCTTAAAAATATTTTGGCCAAATATTTTCTTCTACTTCTTGCTCTAGTTTTTTTCTTTAAAAAATTCCCCAAGTGTGTGTTTCTATTAATCATATATCTTTTCCTAATCCTCCTAATTCTTAATTTTTTTGCTATTGTCATTGTTTAAGCCAATCCACTGAAGTAGATACTTTCAAGATTATCAACACTATCCATTTTGTAAAATCTTCTAGAGAATTCCTTCAGTACCAATAGGGCCTCTAGACCATCAGATGAAAATTCTCCTGCCCTTTCTGGAGGATAGTTATTTGTAGACCCTAGAGGTTATTCCTGCAAGCCTATGGAAGAGTTTAAGGGCTTAGTTCATTGCGTGTATACTCTTTCCAAACTTTGCTTGTAAGTAACCCCTGATTTCAACACATTTCAAGTGCCTGACAAATACAGAATGGATGCTCACAGTCATCCATTGGACTGAGCACAGGGTCCTCAATGGAGGAGCTAGAGAAAGGACCCAAGGAGCTGAAGGGTTTGCAGCCTCTTAGGATGAACAACAATATGAACTAACTAGCACCCTCAGAGCTCCCAGGGACTAAACCACCAACCAAAGAGTACACAAGGAAAGACTCAAGGCTTCAGTCACATATGTAGCAGAGGATGGCCTTGTAGGACATCAATAAGAAGATAGGTCCTTGGTCTTATGAAAGCTCGAGACCCCAGTGTAGGGGAATGCCAGGATAGGGAAGTAGGAGTGGGTAGGTTACTAAGCAGGGGGAGGGGAGATGGGATGGGGGGTTTTCAGAGGGTAAATGAGGAAAGTAGATAAAATTTGAAATGTAAATAAAGAAAATATCTAATAATAAAAATGATTGACCTTAAAAAATAATTCTTTAAATTCCCTAGCCTCTAAATCTATTGACTTATTGATGTATCTTCCCCATTTCAATTGCTTATGCGCATCAACATCCTCCAAACTCATCTCTTAAGCCCACTATAAACAACCTGAAGATCACATTTTCAGGGACAACATCCTGTCCTTCTGGTTCACTTCTATTATGACTCTATTAGATTCTCCCTGCTTCACAATGATTATCCTCTGAGGACGTGTAATTGAGTTATCTTAATCAACTTCTCATTGTCCGCAACTAGACTCATATGCTTAGTTTCTTTCATCAAAGTTTTAGTTCCCACAGATGCAGCAACCGAAAGCCAAATATTGGGCAGAGCTTGGAGAATCCTGTGGAAGAGGGGGAGGAAGGATTGAAGAACCAGAGGGGTCAAAGACACCACAAGACAACTTCCAGAATCAGCTAAGCTAGCCCATCAGGGCTCAGAGAGACTGAACCAGAAAGCATGCACAGGAAGAAGCTAGGCCCTCTGCACGTGTGCATCAGTTGTGCAGCTTGGTCTTCATGTGGGACTCCTAACAGCAGGAGCAGGAGCTGTCTCTGACTCTGTTGCCTGCCTTTGGGTCCCTTTCCCCTAACTGGGCTGCCTTGTCTAGCCTCAGTAGGAGAAGATGCATCTAGAATTACTCCAACTTGACATGCCAAGAGAGGTTGATATCCATGGGAGGCCTCTCCTTTTCTGATAAGACAGGGAGGAGGAGCAGTATTGGAAGGAGAAGAGGAAGGGGAAGCTGTAATTTGGATGTAAATTAATTAATTAGTTAATAATACAAAGAAACCTTCAGTTCCCACCCATCACTGAAATATTTTTACGCCATTGTATGGAGTCAGTCAAACCAGAAACACCAGCTCTATTTGTACATTAGATTTCAGTGGCTTCAGATGAATGGGATAAGGGAAAGTGTGCCTACTGAATCAATAAAGGTCATTAATGACACCTAGTCACCTGCTCTGTCTCTCCAGTCTATTATTTCTCTTTGTTCTCCTCTGTCTAGAAAAGCTCTATCCTCCAGCATAGCTGACAACTTAACTCGTTGATTTTACTGAGTCAACAGAAACAATAAAAGACCTTTCCGGGCTTACACCATCACTCTGCCCTGTATATCTGGGCCTCTTATTCTTTCTCGAGCTACTTGAAGTCATTCTTTGTAATTATGCCCAAGGTTAAAAGTTACCATCCTTTCTGATTGTGAGTCCCGACTTCTCCATTAGAAATATGCCATGAGTTCCTGTCTGTTTCCTGCCTGGTTACTATCTTATTATATTCTAGCTAATGTTCAGCTGCTGGTATCTGTACCCAAGATTTTGTCCCTAAAACAAGCCAGCCAGCTATTTTTCTCTCACTTTATCCGGGGTAGAAGAGGTGGATGCTGGCATTCTCCCACATCCAGCAGCCCTCAAACAAAGGCAGATGGTAATTGATGTCTCAATCCCCATCCCAGTATTGTTGCATGGAGTGATTGTAAAGTGTGCTTTCTAAAGCTGGCCATAGGCATCCAGAATAGTGCCTGATGTCAAAAATACATTCCTTCTCTCTTTGACTCCAACCTTCATTGGTATTTCATACACCTACGAATGAAGTACTTGGAACTCAAATTCTTTTTTTTTGAGGCTTTCTACAGAACCACACACTGAGACATTAATTTCCCTCCCTTACCTTCATACCCTGATGATTTTCTGAAAATTACTCATATTTTTTCTCTATGCTATGACTTCCCGGTTCTTTTGTTAAGCTACATACATTGCTACTTTACATTTTTTCTCCTTTTACTTTCTTTTGACCTGTCTCAGGTGTTCCATGCACTGTGCTACAAAGTAGCTCTTGCCATCATCCTCCATGCTTTTGATGTCTGGGCTCAGCTCTCCACTTACCCACTCTGCTAGCTACATTCAGCTCAGTGAATCTATTCTGTGGTGGTTTGAAGAGGCATGGCCCTGGTAGACGCATGAGTTTGAACGCTTAGCCTGTAGAGATTGCCACTATGTTTCCCACCACGTCAAAACATCTGAAGCTGTAAGTCAGCCCCAATTACATGTTTTCCTTTATAAAAGTTGTCCTGGTCATGGTGTCTCAGCAATGGAAACCCTAACTAAGGTACATTTCTTCCTCCTGAGATTTCATTTTCCAGTTCAGAGTGCCACATTTTCCTTTCTCACTCCCCCATAAGCACATTCTGTACTTCTTTGTGTATTTCTCTTATTTCTCTACTTCTCAGCTCTGTAGTAATGAGTCCAAGAGTCCAAAGCTTCTCATCGTGGGCTTATCTTCTTCTCTGTCTATAGTAAATTCTTGTAGTAACCTCACACAGGGTGTAAGAGCCTTAAATCATCTACAAAGTGACCCTTGGTAACTCAGCTCAGCTCTCTCCCTTAAATTATTGATCTATATCTCTTACTCTGTCCCTGGAATGCTCACTTGGATCATAAATATAAATATCCCAAGTTTAGCAAATCTCAAAATAAACTCATTTCATCCCTTCTTGCTTTAAACAGAAACTTCAACTTCATATTCACTTAGGCCTAAAATCTTGCTGTCACCTTCAACCTTCATTTTCTCACTGTCTATTAGAATATTCTGCTAGCTTCTCTTTCAAAATACGTTCAGTTTGTAATTTGTGCCATGCTTCCCTGACGCTAGGATTTGAAAGAGGTCCCTCTGTTGTAATATTTGGTATTTGTTTTTTAGTATATTGCTGGATGGTTCTTTTTTAGGAAGATAGGCTTTCGCTTCCACTCTCTTCCAATTGCATTTAGAGTAACAACTAGAGTACTCATGGCTGTCACATCATTGCTTTCCTGTTTTCTTTTGATACGTTCTCCTTGCCTCCTTTGACCCTAGGATCTCAGCATGATTCAAGACACTTATCAGGATGCCTGGGCTCTGTCTTGCCTCTTCACTTTGCCCCCTGATGCCTACCTGATTGCTATCAATGCTTATGAGCATGGGACCCTTCCTAGTCCAGAGCCATCTCCTTCTGTGGGACTTGATGACCTCCAGAGCTGTCACCTCGATTGTTTTCAGAGCCCAGGGCTACAGAGGGTGTCAGTCCTCTTCTGTATGACTGTGCCCTGATGTCATCCTGTCCTTCTGTCACTTGCAACTGGTTTCCTTCTTACTTCATCTTTGATTGATCTAGAAAATCTGAACCCCAAATTCAAGGTGGTTTTATTTAGTCATTTGCACAGTAGGTCTTCCTACTTACTACAGACCAGTAGACTCCTGGGTAGAGGACTTCATGAAACTCCACCTCATCACCAAGTATAAAAGGGATAAAGTCTTCTCCAGGAACCTCTTCTGATTAATGTGTTTGGGGTTCCAAAGAATTAAAACTACTGTCTCAAAAGTCAAGTTTCTCAAAACTTTATACCTAGGTACTTAATTGTCCTGCCCAGTAATGAGCTTCTTTAGTCTTCTTTGGTCCATTATTAAATCATTTACTTAGCATATCAATGGTAATTTACAAGGTAAGACACTGAAAGTCAAATTTCAATTGTGGTTGTATTTGGCTCTTCTATGGTAGTTCATAAGCACTGGCAGTTTGCCTATGGTCATTCTTTACTTGTTTCTGATAGAATATACAAGGCAAGTTAGACGGACAGGCTCTTAATATCTTCAAGGATTCACAGGACTCAAAAGTGAGTCAGCCAGTTTTTAAGCTGCAGAAACATTTTTATCTCCACATCAATTTTGGTCCCACCTATCCCACCAACATTTGATGTTACTTTTTAATATAATATACACTAAATATTTGCTCTTCATAAACAAAACAAATGCTCCAATAAATGTTCCGGTGCCATTTGGCTCCAGTACAGCTGTGGGCTTTCCAGTCCAGCAAGATTGTACAATGACAGTGGAGCCACATTGATGGCCTAACCAGTCGTTACACAATTACTGCTGATTTGTTCTTTGGGAAATAGCTGCTCCCACACTTTAGTAAAATACTTTTTCTAAGTTGCAAAAAGATTTTATTATAAGTTATTGTATCTTCTCTTTCATGAATTTATAATATGCAAAATAAAGACAAATCACTACAGAGAAATCTTGGGACAGAATTGTCCTATTAGGAAACACTTTGTTTTCTTCAATTAATATGATTTGAGATGGTGCTGTGGGCAAAGGTGCTTGCTGCCAAGCCTGAAGACCTGAGTGTAATTCCAAGGAACAGCATAACCTTAGTGGAAGGAGAGAAAAGACTGTCCCAAGTTGTTCTGAGTTCCACATGCCACTTGTCATTATTGTTGTTCACAGGATTCACTTATAGATATGACTATTGATGTCTTTTTTCCATCCGCAGCCTAGACAGTACCTTGTGGTACTATGAAAATTAGCCAGCAAAAGACAGACCTCCCAGGTACTATAAACTTGATTTCTTCTCATTATGTGACCAACGCACGTGGTGTCTTCAGCAATGAGTACTTACTCCAAGTTCTGATGGGAAGCTAAGCTTAGTGACAATAGCCTTTATTAGTTTGGGGACACCACTGACCATCACCAAGTGCAGGGATTTATATATGGTTTCTAGGAGTAGATTATCCTCGTGTGTGTGGTAATGAATTCAACTCTTTTATAAGCTTAGAAAATGGTAGGTTTCTATTTGGCTTTTGACATTTCCTTAACATTAGTTACACTTGTCCCCTTCCTCCTCCCATCTTTTGTACTCCTGTTTCCCTCTCCTTACCTCAACCTCCCTCCTAATTATTCTTGGTCTCTCTTTTTCTCACTTGTGCTCTCATATACTCCCTCTTAAGACCATATATTTCCTCCTAGCCAATGACCCCTTTCTAGTTTCGTGGCTTCTACAAGTACTCCAAGCTAAACCTGAAAACCTAAAGACCTAAGGTGAAGATCCACTTGTGAGTTCAATGTTTGTCTTTCTGACTCTGGGTTACCTCAGTCAGTCTAATTTTTTTTCAGTTCCACCAGTTTACCTGAAAATTTCATAATTTCATTTTTTCCTAACAGCTGAATAAAATTCCATGCAATGTAGGTAATACATTTGCATTATCCATTCATTGGCTGATAAGATATCAGTTATGTGTACTAGATAATGTGAATACTATAGCTATGAACATACATAAGTGTGTATCTCTGCACTAAGAAATAGAGTATTTTCTATAGCTGCTCAGGGTGGTATAGCTGAGACAGTACCAGGTCTATTTCTTGTTTATTGAACAACCACTAAACTTATTTCCATGGTGATTGCTCCAATTTTCACTCCAATCAAAAGTGCATAGATGAGGTATAAGATGAAATCACAACATATATTTAATTTGAATTTTCCTGATGTCTAAGAATGAGTAGGAGGACCTCATGACATTAAAGGTTCTATATTTTCTATCAAGTTAAAAACTTCTGTTTTTCTATAAAACTCATATACTCTATGAGTTTGTGAGTTGTGGACCCTGTTATTGAACTTGCTCGGGTCACCAGGTTGGTGGAACATGCCTTTAACTACTGAGCTACCTCATCAACCCTGAAAATTAGTTTAATGTAGTTCATCTAGTAGAGAACTTGTCTGGAGACCTGCAATCTCTGTGTTCCCATTGGTAGGCTTTGTGACTTCCTCCAAAAAGTATGACCATTTTCTCTACAAACCACTTAAGGGATACTAACTTTTAACATCTTTTAAAACCAACCTAAAGAATTCAGTTCCCAAGGATCCCTTGTTTATTTCATCTCCACCAGGCTATGCAGATAGACCCTTTGGCTTTTTTGATCAGAAAAGATCTACAGTAGTTTTCTCTCACCACTTCAATGTCTTCACTTGCCATGCCTCATAAATCATTTGAAGAACTTAGACCGGCTCATAAATCTTTTATTAACAACTCGTTCTTAGGACATCACTCTCAAGATAAACTCAGAAACATAAACTTTTAGAATTTCTAAGTCATTTGATAGTTTATCTTTGCAATCATTTTCTTCCCCTAAAATAGGAAGGTTGATGCCCACAGAAGTTAGGAACAGGTCCAAGGACACTTAGGTATAAACAATGTTGAAAATCCTTATTCTAGATAATGCATTTTGAAGTGGAACAATTTTAGTACCTAAACTTTGAGAGAAAATGTTAGTTTAATAGCATTTTATAATTTACTTTCCTTCTGAACAAGAAATTTAATACTAATAAGTATTTGAAAGAGTTAGTAGCCTATTATATGTGCACCCCACCAAAACTGTCTTCATCTTGTAAATTATATTTATATTTAAGTGTGTTTTACTTAAAAAAATGATATTCTAAATAGAGAATTTGAGCTATGATTCTAAGTACCGTAGAAGAGGTTAAAAATAAGCCAACTTTGATGAGTGGTGAAAAATGCCATATAGTAATCAGAAGGCTAAGACAGATGGACCAGGCTTTGAAACTAGCCTAGGATACATAGTGAGACTTTGTCTAAAAATAAAGAAAACTACCCCCCTAAAATGTCAAAATGTATTAAAAAGGTGAACTTTCATTCTAGAGTATTCAAAACCTGGGAGTTCATAGTTCTTAAAAGACAGAGAAAAGCTACAAATAGGCATTAGTCTGAATATTGATTCTATCTGCTTAAGTACAATATACAATGGGACCTATAACTTGTCAAACAATAGCTCATACATTTAACGGTATCTCTGTTTAATTTCTCCCATAAAGTCAAACAAAAGGTAGAAAGAGATCACTAAATCTACGATTCAATCATTTTCCTCTTCCCTTCTTACCCCCAAATCTGTTGTCCCCATTGCTTAAACACTCAATTTTTCTTCTTGATTCATTGAAGGTCAGAACTAAGAGCCATGATTGACATTTACAAGAAAATGTATAGCTATCTTTCAAAGTGAGTAGAGTGAATAGTTAACTTAGGAACTCACTCGGTAGTTCTTCCATGTGAGAGATGCGATGTAGCCATTAAAAGCTTCAAAATAGGTCCATATGTCCAGAGAAGGATCAAGATATGCCTTACACATAATGAGTGAGGAGAGCAAATACATGTATAGGGACAGAAAACAGCCCATAACTCTGACTGACATACAAGAGGTGATGAGTCTGCTAGAATATAGCCTAAGCTCTTGTTATTGCAATAGTCCAGCAAGGTATTTTAGTCAGATGAGTCCACAGAGATTATACCTTACTATTCTGTTATCATTGATTTGTCAGTAAAGTATGTCTTTTAGATTATACTCTGAGTTTCCTACCAAGATCCTGCTTTTGTCTTTATAAAACCTGAAATTAAGGAAACACTGGAAGAACACAGGGCTGATGCATGTGAACTTCAAACAACTGTGTTGTCCTTTCTGGTGCCTATATTAATTAATTTTTCATTATTATTACAAAATACTAGAGGAAGGCTAGTTTTATAAAAGGAGGGTATATTAGCTACAGTTTTGTAGACTGAATTGCTACGATCTAGCAACTCTGTGACTCAGTCTCTACTGGAGGTGGTTTCACAATGGCAGTAACTTGAGAAAAAGAAAAGTTGAAACACGACTGAATTGGAAGTTGAGTTCACTCAAAAACACAGCTCTCTACCAAAAGAACTCAGGGTTCTTATGAGAGCTGTATTAGATTTCAGAGTCCATAAATTATATGTATACTTATAATATATATACATATTTTATATATATATGTGTGTGTGTGTATATATATGTATATGTATATATATATGTTTATATATACATATGTTTATATATATATTTTTATATATTTATATATATGTGTGTTTATATATATGTATATATATATGTTTATTTATATATATTTATTTATTTACATTACATCCTAATCACAGATTCCCCTTCCTCCTCTCCTTCCAGTCCCTCCTTCTCCCCCCTGTCTAACCTCTTCTTCTCCCTTTCCCTTCAGAATAGGGAGGCCTTTCATGGATATCAACAAGCATTGGTGTATCATGTTCCACTAAGAGGAGGAGCATCTTCTGCTATTGAGACTAGACAAGGCAGTACAGTTAAGGTAAAGGGATCTAAAGGCAGGTGATGTAGTCAGAGACAGCCCATGCTCCTCTGTTAGGAGACCCACATGAAGACTCAGCTGCACAGATAATACATATGTGCAGAAGGACTAGATCCATCCCAGGTATATTCTCTGGTTGGCAGCTCAGTCTCTGTGAGCCCCTATGAGCCCAGGTTACTTAATTCTGTAGGTTTTCTTGTAGTGACCTGGACCTCTCTCCCTCCTTCCATCCTTCCTATCCCTCTTCCACAGGATTCCCCTAGCTCTTCCTAATAATGCTCAGCTGTGGGTCTCTGCATCTGTTTCCATCAGTGGCTGGGCGAAGCCTCTCTGATGACAGTTATGCTAGGTTCCTGTTTGCAAGTACAGCAGAATATCATTAATAGTGTCAGGGATGGACTTTCTCTCTAATGGAATGGGTCTCAAGCTGGGTCAGTCATTGGTTGGACATTTTCTCAATTTCTGCTCCTTCTTTACCCCTGCACATCTTGTGGGCAGGACAGATTGTGGGTCTAAGATTTTGGGGCTCGGCTGATATCCCAGTCCCTCCATTGTAAGTCTTGCCTGGTAGCAGGAGGAAGATCTTAGCTTTTAAGCAACAAACTCTTTTAATAATATTTTCTTTCTTCATCTAAACCTCAGTCTAACTTGCAACTCAAAGTACTTTCTACTTGCATATAAAATTACTTCTGACCCTGTTGTAGGGCAGAAGTTAGGAACTCTTGCTGAAAGGTTTTCATTGAGGAATTGTCACCTGCTGCCTGAGACTGGCTTGGTAGTTCCACTTCTTGCATTCAAAATTAAATGACTTGAAATAATTTACACTATAGATCCCATAGAGAAAGAATCTCCTTCAGTCCCTTCCAATCTTCAAAGATTTCTCCACTTCTGGAAAATTTCTATTTGGCTCATAGAAGACCATTATTAACAGAGAGATAACAACATCTAGACCTCGGGATTTCTGACCAGCCTCTCTCAATGCTGCCATCAACACCTTTTGTCAATGGCTAGTTACTGACAATAGAAGGAAAGCTAATGTGAAATCCAGCTAATGGTAAAATGCTTCTTAAAAGAGAAAATTGGGAGATGAAGAGATGTTCCTGCAGTTAAGAGCACTTACTGCATACATGCAGGCACATACACGCACACATAAAACAAAGATAAATACATATTTTTTAATTAAAAGAAAAATAAAATTAATTTTAAACTCAAATTAAGAGTTTGATTTAGCCGGGTGGTGGTGGCGGACGCCTTTAATCCCAGCACTTGGGAGGCAGAGGCAGGCAGATTTCTGAGTTCGAGGCAAGCCTGGTCTACAGAGTGAGTTCCAGGATAGCCAGGGCTACTCAGAGAAACCCTGTCTTGAAAAACCAAAGGGGAAAAAAAAGAGTTTGATTTAGCATCATTTTGCTTATAAGTCATTTATTTTCTGAATTAGCTTTCATTTAAACTGAGTTTGTCTTTATTCTTTTTTGAAAGAAGCTGGCCATGAGCTACACTAATTTCTATACCTTATGGTTAGGTCTATGACATCCCAGTTAGATAACATTAAAAAAATGAAGAAGAAGAAGAGGAAGGAAGAGGAGGAGGAGTACCAAATTAGCTCCCAACTGAGAATTCCTTCCCATTCATCATCAACTGCTAATTTACAGATAAGGGAGTCTATGCAGGCTCTATTTGTATTACATAAATGTCTACATTGTTACACATCCTTCAGGACATGTTACTGTGATAATAGTCCTCCTGTCTGCTTTGAGCCATGGTTGAAGAGAATACAATCACAAGCAAACACCCAATATGCTAATCAGTTATAAAGCTGAAAGACATTTAATCGAGGTGATCTTTCCCTTTTGTATAATTATTTATTTTTTGAACAACTTTAAGGTCTTCTGAAATTCACCATTCTCTCCCAGGAAGCTCTAAATAACCAGTGTTGATTTCAAAACAGGGCTTGCCAATATTTTGTTACTTATAGTAAATCCCTGCCTGGCATTTACATTGATAATAAATCTTTGTTTGTTGCTTAATCCATTCAAATTTCCTCTGATAGATGTAATTTTATTGAGCAGAATATTTTGCATACAAATAAGGACACCTTGGGTACAGAAATCAGCCGTCAGAGCGCATTTATATTCCAGCAGTAGAGAAGAAATTAATATCACAGTGGTTTCAATTCAAATTGGTATGATGTTCTAGTAATAAATTCCCTGCCCAGATGGAATCATTTTCTATATCATAAATATTTTAAAACACTTGATCTGTATTAAAGCTGTTCAGGACTGAAACTAATTTTGGATATTTTGAATATTTTAAATGACCCTTAAGCAGAAAAGTGTTTTGATTACTTTGAATTCATTATGAAATTATTTCACATTTTCCAGAAGTTTGTTCAATTGCATAAACTATTTAACACAAACGAAAGTTCATCAAATGCTTTTGTCCCACTTGGAGCACCAAAAGAAGGCAATTGTATGTTTCGAAAACACTTAATGGTCTTTTGTCGCAAAAGAAATTCTGAAAACATCCATTACTCTTTTCCTTTAACTAAGGTCTCCGTTCATATTGCAAATTTGATTATCCTTAAAAACCAAATCAGTTTTTTCATAATGGTGAATGCAGGCTTTTGTAGCAAGGAAACTCCACTGTCCCAGAAATCATCTCCCACAGCACCCGGGTTAATGATGTCAGGATGCTGAAGAGCATGACCTTAAGGAGAGCAGACATTGGCTTCATCGTGCCAAGGGTAGAAGCCAACTCCAGAGTTGACACTAATCAGTTAGGAATTGCCAGTCTGCAGGAGGTAAAATTCAGTGCCCATTGTCTTACATCAGCCATCAAGACAGTGTGTTGTGAGGAGGGCTGCTTTTAAGGTTGCCAAAGCTCCAAATCCCATATGCTTTTCCAGATTAGCATCAGCCCTTACATTATATCTGGGAGTAAACTGGAAAGCAGCCTGATGTCTTTAGTCTAAGTATTACATAACCCAACAGGCAATCCAGAAATCAATGAGAGTTTTTAGGCATTAGCAGATGTTTTAAAGTCTCTGGAAAAATAATCAACCCCATGTGTAAACCAGAGAAAGATCTTTAATGACAATGATATGAAAGTCTTTTCTTATCTGATACTGTAGACACGTTTCTCCAGGGGTGTGGATCCTTACACTTTGAAATACTGCAAAGGCAGGATGCATTTCTCCAAGTATGTGCTACATAAAAGATCTACATCAAAACTTACATGATGCTTATGTAATAATCAACCTTTCTGTTGAAAAATCTCAACTTAGGTTTTGGATGCTACTATCTATTATTTAAATTAATTTCAAAAGTAATGGAGCAATAGTATGGAAGATAGTTCATAGTAGGTGTATAGTTCTCATAGTTCTAGGTTTCTCTAGAAGAAAGAAAGTGGAGATAGAGTGAAGTTGATTAGACTATTCATCACTATAAAGATGTCAATCACACTACCTTGTTACCTCTTAGCTAGACAGTTACCTAGAAATCAGAAAAACCATGTATTTATTATTGTACATTTTTTACAATAATGAAG
>JADRCC010533247.1:0-10643 GCA_019843855.1 Hylomyscus alleni
AAAAAAAAAAAAAAAAATGCCTTACAGACCAATTCAATTTGATAGACATTTTCTCAGTTGGGGCTCCCTCTTCTCAAACAACTCTAGCTTCCGTCAAACTGACTAGTAAAATCTAAGCAGGATGGTCATTCTGATTCCTGGGTTTGCTCAGTCCTGTTTTTACTTCATATGATAATCTACTTAGGTCCCCTTTTTCCTTTTAAACCTCAAATAAAGCTTAGTACATTTATTTTTAGGTTGGTTTTGCCCTTGGGATTTGCATATTCAAAAACTCAGTCTGTGTGGTGGATAAGAACAGCAAATCCACTAGTGAACACCCAGATTTAAAAGTAAGACTAGTTTGAAAACATTTCTATAGGAGCTGGCTCAGTAGGTAAGAGAGCATACTATTGGGTTTTTTTATTAATTTATTTATGTATATGAGTACACTGTAGCTGTCTTCAGACACACCATAAAGGGCATCAGACCCCATTATGGATGATTGTGAGCCACCATGTGGTTGCTGGGAATGGAACTCAGGAACTTCTCAAAAGCAGACGGTGCTCTTAACCAGTGAGCCATCTCTCCAGTCCCCTGAACACTGTCTTTTCCACACAGTATCTAGCACAGTTTATAACAAGTTTCCTAAAGCTTCAGATCATCTTGACCTCCTCACCTGTAATCATGTTTTTTAAACTCTTCCACTTGGTGAAACTCGAATCTGAAACCAACAGCTTAGTTCCTTGCTCCATCGCAGTGACCATACCAGGCTAAGGATGGACAGCCCTGTGGACAAACAACAGTGGTCACAGTGAGCGGTATTTGATAAGTTTATTCTCTTACCTCTTTTCCCAACCATCACAACAAAATAATGGAAATGAGAAGCATGCTCTTCAAAAGTCTCTTCAGAATTAAGAGTTGTTTTGTGGGCTGGAGAGATGGCTCAGCGGTTAAGAGCACTGACTGTTCTTCTGAAGGTCCTGAGTTCAAATCCCAGCAACCACATGGTGGCACACAACCATCTATAACAAGATCTGACACCCTCTTCTGGCGTGTCTGAAGACAGCTACAGTGTACTTATGTATAATAAATAAATAAGTCTTAAAAAATAAAGATAAAAAAAGAATTGGTTTCCTGTTCTTACTATAAATAACAGAAAAAAAATGAGACTTATCCTTATTTTATGTGTGTTAGTATTTTGCCAGCATGTCTGTCTGTGCAGTGCCATGGAGGACAGAAAAGAGTATAAGATCCCTTGAACTGGAGTTGCCAATGTAGTGAGTCACCTTGTGGATGCTGGAAACTGAACCTGTGTCCTCTGGAGGAGCAGCCAGTGCTCCACACTGCTAATCCATTTCTCCAATGCCACAACTAAAAAGGTTTTTGTTTTGTTTTGTTTTGTTTTAAAAAGAATTTATAATGATAACTTAGTTGCTATTTATTATTATCTCTGTACTGAGGATCAAGTTTCAAAGTAGAATGAATACTAATCACTTGTGGCTTGGAAACGCTCTTAATTGAATTTGACAACATGCTTCTTAGGAAGAGCAGAATAAGACATAAAGGCATCACAGAAGTGCGAGTGCAAAAAGCAGCGAACAGTAAAGGACCTTGTTTAGGGTCTCAAGGGTCAGTCGGTTGTTGACAGGAAAAAAACTTTTGACAGAAAAAAAAAGTCACTTTCAAAAAGAACCCTTATATAACCCATACCCATTCCTAAATACAAAGGACAGCCTTCCGCCCCGCCCCATTGCTCCTAAGTTCTACATTCTGCATGTAAACCTAGACTGTCTCTGGAGCTAACAACAATGCGATCATCTAGTGTCACAAGGGCACAGAATCCATTTCAGTATATAACAAACACTATGGTTGGCAGACACAGACCCCTGAAAGGATAGGCAAAGGCATTCGTACACAGAGTTAATTCTTGCCCCCACTGCTGCTTGTACATCTCAAGCAATAAATCACTTCTTCCTAATTCTCTGACCAGCCTAAGGTGTATAAACAATTTTAGATTTTTATCTACACTATCATACGGCAGGTTTTACAGGTGTGCCCAAGGTACTAAGGAATTTCCCAAGGCCACTCCAGAAAGTGTAACCCAGGGGAGAGTCTCAAGCTGATTGGACGCTGCCTTTCATCACACCACGGATTCAGGCAAACCAAAGCAGGAAGTAGCGCTGAGCAATAATTTCCAAGTGCAACTAATCCTTAGCGTAGCTGCATCAACTGTGTTTTTATGTATTTCCAAACCTTCAGACCCAGTGAGCCAACAAGAGCACACAGCGATTAAGAACTGGTTTGTTATAAAGGTCAGAGGTTGAAATTACATCCACAGAGTTTGACAAGAACCAAAAAGAAACACCTGGATGCGAAAAAAACCGAGGGCTGGAGAGATGGCTTAGCAGTTACGAGCCCTGGCTCCTCTTTCAGGTAATTCCCGTTTAATTCCTAACACCCACTCACATAGTGGCATACAGCCCTTGTAACTCCAGTTCCAGGGGATCCCATGCCCTCTTCTAGCCTCCGTGGGCACCAGTCATTCACGCACATGGTGCACATATATGCAAGCAAAACGTACGCATAGGTTTTAAAAAGCCCACAACACACAGAAAGCGGACAGTTAGTAAATATAGATATAACTACCTCTACAATGCTATACTACCTCAGTCACGTATTTCTAGTTTGATATCTACAAGCAACGAGTCCGTGTAACATTTCACATTTCACCACTTTCCCTAACATCCTATTAAATTCGGTAGTAAAGGAGCCCGGGGAGACACGGGCTCGCAAAACAGGCAAATCCAGGTCATCTATGGCAATCAATGTCGGTCCCTGCCTAGAGAAGGGTGTCTTGGACGGTTGCAGGTGAAGAGGATGGGCTGTGCTCGTTTGGCGCTTTCCCTGCACCCGGGCGCTAGTACACAGCAAGGCTCCGGGGAGGCAGGTCAGCGACGCCCGGGAACCGGTCGAACCAGACCGCGGAGGTGCTGCGCCTGCGCCCTGCTTCTTCAGAACCCGGTGAGAGAGCGCCTCCTTTCCCCAACAGGAGCTCACTGTTGGGGTCGCTGCACAGTCGTTCCCTGCACCCCAACTTTCCCCAGTTGTCTTGGAAAAAGGAACTCGCCGGTTTTAGGCCCAACCAACCTAGGGTCCTACACCCCCAAGCCCGGAAGACGGGACAAGAAGTTTTCACCACAACAGAAACACTTTGTCCAGACCTCTCTAGGAAACTAGGGTGGATGGGCAAGTTAAGGGTTATCTTAACCCTTAGAGGCCCGGAGAATTTCTTTGACTAATTTTGATCCACTTTCCTCTCACAGCTCAGGTGCCTCAGGATCGGGCCTGACTGGAGATCAGTTTTTTAACCCACCAGGATGTTGCCACATTTACCGTCACAACCAACGCTATCGTCAGAAATCAATTAAGCTTCTATTGTTCTGATCCCATTGCTGTGAGCAGAAGGTGTGTTTTCCAGTCTGGAGCAGTCTGCAAGTCAGAAGGAGGGGTCTCACCAGAAATCAGTGCTGACAGCAGCTTGCTCTTGGACATCTGACCTCCAGGAAAATGAGAAGGAGAAATTCTGTCATATAGCTCAAACCCCACACGGGATTTTGTTGCAACAGAGGGAACAGACTTGAGAGTTGAGAAAACTTAAGGTGTAATTCCCAGACTCTTAGAAACTGCAGTAGCACTGGCAACAGCTCTAAGAGATTTCTGGAAGCTTAGATCGTGATCTATTTCTTGGCTCCTTCCAAAGATTCTAAAGCCCACTTATTACACACCCCCTGTTGTGTTTTATTTTTTTTAAAAAAAAAAAAGGAAGAGAGAGAAAGGAGAGAAAGAAAAAGAAAAAAAAGGAGAAACCAGCCATATAACGGTTATAGTGTAGACTAGCGTTTATCTAAGGCACGGGAAGGGGAGTTGAGAAGGGAGTAGAGACAGAAAAACAGGCTGAGATGGGGATGGGCATAGGAGAAGAGTAAAGGAGAGGCAACTGGGAACACTTGGAGGTGGGGAGGAGGATGGGAGAGAGAGAGGAGTCAGGGAGAGAAGAGAGAGAGAATAAGCGAGTGAGAAGGGGGACAAACAGACCCTTTTATAATAAAGCCAAGCCTACCTGGCTATTGCCAGGTAACTGCTGGGTAGCGCCTAGAAGGAACGCTAACACCCCCCCCAAAGCCCGCAAAACCAAACAAAATACCCATCTCCCCCCACCTAAAACAAACAAACAAACAAAAAACCCTTTAGTCCTAGGGCAGCTCTGATGGGTTCTAGGCCCAACTGAACTTGATTAGTGCAAGAGCTAATGGGTATTGATAAGAAGGCTGCAGAACTGGGTACAAGAACCAACTTTGCAGCCAGACAGAGGTGCTCCACCCCTTAGTCTAAGCTCTCAGCAGGCAGAGGCAGGCCTGTCTCTGAATTCAAGGCCAGTCTGGTTTACAGATGGAGTTCTAGGACAGCCAGGGCTACACCAAGGAATCCTATCTCAAAAAACAAAAACAAAAAGAGAAATAAAGAAAAAAAAGGTTGTGAGTAAAAATGAATGGAGTGATACAGCCCTTTAGCCAGCTGGCAGACAGACCTTTAACTGGAAGATGGCTGTGTGGGACGTTAAAGGAGGCTGGGACTGGCACCTAGCGCTGCTGCCTTTGATGTAATAGTGTGTTCGTGAGAAACCTTGCAGGAAACCATGCAGTTCTGGTCTAGCTGCCTTGAGAGGTAAATATCATGAGTTTTTAAGGTTGGAGTCCATGGCAGTTCCTGGATGTGCCTGCCAGTTCCTGAGAGACAGATGCATTCCTTCAGCAGGCTGTGAAGCGCCCAAGCCTCTTTGTGTTTCTCTGTATATTCCCTTAGTAGTCAAGGGAGTATGGAAGTTTGACAGGACAATTGGTCTAGACATCAATCTTGTGTTCCCTTTATAGCTAGCGAACATTTTTGTACCCTGGCAACTACAACCGTGTTAACCCTGGCAATCGGCACTACATCCTGTTTCTGATAAAGGTAAAAGTTTGATTGCTCTCAATAAAATTGTCACAGCCTCAGTTTTGCTGTGGCCCCTCCAACCATCCTGATGAAATTCCTCAAGGATATATCAAGTAACTTTGACCTGGTAAGAAAAAACCAGGGTGGTGGTGGCGCACGCCTTTAATCTCAGCACTTGGGAGGCAGAGGCAGGTGAATTTCTGAGTTCGAGGCCAGCCTGGTCTACAGAGTGAGTTCCAGGACAGCCAGGGCTACACAGAGAAACCCTGTCTCGAAAAACCAAAAAAAAAAAAAAAAACAAAGAAAAGAAAAAAAAAGAAAGAAAAAGAAAAAAAACAAGTGCTTACAAAACCTAACACTGGAAAATTCAAAAAGGTTTCTTTATTACATAGGGTCAGGAGTCACCCGTGGAAATAATGCTGTCACCCGTGGAAAGTAAGAATGAATTGGATTATCTTGGTCAAGGATTATTAACTTTGCTATGCAAAGAGGCCAGATAGTATATATCATATTTAATGCTGTGGGCTGCTGGCTTCCTGTCACAAGCATTCAGCTCCGCCATAGCAGCAAGAGAACAGCCATATGTAAAACAAACAAGCATACAGAGACATGTCACAGTAAAACCTACCTACTCACCGAACTTCATGGTCTCTCTCTTTTTAAACCCAAGTTTAATTTGTTCCGTCCAAATATTCTTGGACTTGGAGCCCGCTCTGGACACATGCATATGGAGGCGAGAGGAAAACTTTGGCAGTTGGTTCTTTCCTTCCTCCGCATAAGTCCTTCCGACCAAACTTGCCTCTCTCAGTTTTATGCTGGGGAGAACTTTACCTATGGACAATTCCTCAGTTTTGTATTTTCTGTCCCTGGAGATTCTGAAGATATCTAAAAACTTGTTAAAAGTGACTAATGAGAATGGAAAGTGGCAGAAAAGAGGCGTGATGCAGGTTCAATATGAACAAAGGACATTATACATGTATGAGAATTATTTATATGAAGCCACAGTGGAACTTCTTGTGTATACTTACTATATTCTAATTTAATTTTTTTCTAAACCTTGTTGAGAAAACACTTGAGAAGCCAGTTGAGCATATCTAATATGGATATAAGATAGGAAACAAAATTACCAGCTCTGTCCCGTAAAACCAGATTACAGAGATGGCCTGGCTTCCAGCACTTTCTCCACCATGCCATATGAGAGACCACTTGCTATGATTATTTACATGGAAGAAATGAGGACCATTTCTTCATTTGCTCCAACCAAGGAGCAAAGCACATCGAGCAAACACTGGATGAATAGGAAGAACGTGGAGGAAGGGAACTCAGACAGGCAGGAACCTCGTGGTCCATCACTTCTGCCCACTTCAGTATCAGATGCACTGTATCAGAAGTGTCTGTGGACCACTTCGGTATCAGATGCACTGTGTCTTTGGACCATTTCCATGAGTGAGGGATAAGGATGTTGGGAATATAGTGAAAAGCAAAAGATACCTCCCAGTATTTCTAAGAAATCACTAGTCTTTCACGAGTATTGTATGACTTTTTCCTTGGGAGTCATGAACAATGTATTCACTCCAGAGAAGGCACCAATAATGGATAGCGTAATAATTTCACTCAAAGTCCAATGTGTTCATCAGGATTATTTACCGAGCAAGGATGAAGGGTTATTTACAGAAGCATAGGTGACTCAATGTGCATCACCTGAAAGCTGTCCCCCATAGGCAACAACTCACAAAAGCTGCTTTTCTGGAGGCTCCCTGTGCAATATGCAGGCAGCTTGCTGACTGGCCAGTCAGGGGTCACCTGCTCAGGAGCTGTTACTACTCTTATCACCTGGGGAAAGACCTTATGGATCTTATTTCAGGATCTTCCACATGTTGTCACTTACAGAACAAATGCTCCAACCTGGAGAAAATAACTACAAACAACAGGCTTCAAGGATTAAGATGCAAACAAATGCTTTCCTATGTATCTGGAGTCCTCCTGAGACAGTGTTCAATAAGGCAAATATCAGTTACCTAGTGTCCTAGTCAGTGTCCTATTACTGTGAAGAGACACCCTGACCAGGGCAGCTCTTATCAAGGAAAACAGTTAATTGGGGCTGGCTAATAGATTCAGAAGTTGAGTTCATTGTCATTATGGCTGCAAGCATGGTAGCACTCAAGAAGACTGGGGAGGAGCTAAGAGATCTCCATCCAGATCAGCAGGCACCGGAAAAAGAGAGTGCCACTGAGCCTGGCTTGAGCATCTGAAACTTCAAAGCCCATCCCCAGTGACATATATCCTCCAATAAAGCCACACCTACTCTGACAGGGCTATACTTCCAAATAGTGCTACTCCCTGGGGCCCCCTGGGGGCCATTTTCATTCAAACCACCACAGTTTGCTTAGTCCTACCCTCCAAACACACAGATGCAATTGATCAATAGACTCCTAGGCCAGTGATCAATGGAGGAGGGCCCAGCCCATTGTCAGTTGGTTGGAACACCCCTGGGCTGGGGTCTTGGGTTCTATAAGAAAGCAGGCTGAGCAAGTTGGGAGGAGCAAGCCCTGAGAAGCAAGCCAGTGAGCAGCACCCTTTTGTGGTCTCTGTATCAGCTCCTGCCTCCAGGTTCCTGCCCTGTTTGAGTTCCTTTCCTGACTTCCCCCAGTAATGAACATCGAAGTACATGCAGAAGCTACATAAGCCCTTTCCTCCCTAAATTGCTTTTGGCCACAGTGTTTCGTCATCGCAATAGTAACCCTGACAGTGCTTCCCTTTGTAACTTACTTGCTAGGACTTACTACAGCAGTCACTACTGAGGGGAACGGGACTGCTCTGATTGGCTCAAGCCAGTTAATTGTGTTCCACCTTCTGGGACTGATTACCTAACTGTCCAGCCTCCACCAGAGCCTCTGCTCCGCATGAGCACATACCAACTGTGCTAGTTTCTGGGATTACAAGAATGTAAGCATCGGGCAGCATGTCCCTCCTTATCTTGACTATAAATTCCTCAGAGATTTGCTTATTTAGAACATTTTTATTTTACAAGCTGTGACCCTCCTTCAGCTAAGTGCTGGTTCTTTCAGACCTTGCCTTGCCACAAATAGCCACACCTCTCTCTAAACTCCTGCTAAAAGCCACGCCTCTCTCCAAGTTCCTGTTAAGCCGGAAGTCCAGCCTCCAGAGACTGAAGATGAAAATGTTGATTCGGCCAAGAGTTGCTGATGGACTTGGGGGAAGGGTTTCTACCTACCAGCTTGTAACAAAGAGAGTTCAATAACGATGAAGGACTGAAAGCACACCATGCCTTGGTCTCATTTTTTAAACCCCTTCCCGCATTCCGGTTCCCTTAATTTTTCAGGCTCTGACTCCCATTCCAGAAGACCTGTTCGTGTGTGGCTGCAGACAGCCACAACAAGCTAGCCTCATACATGCCTTTCCCCACCTCTGGCCCACACTGTGCAGTCAGTACCAATCCATGTTAAATAGGGGCAGGGAAAGAAATTGGGAAAAATTGCCAAACAACATGCCAAATGTTGTAATAAGAAAAATTAAGAACCAATTATGTTGGCTCCGGGGAAACAACAAACTAAGTCTTTTGAATAGAATAGTCTCAAGAAATACAAGGAATTATTTTCAGAAGAGCTCCGTTGGTTTGTGAAGCATGAACAAGAGTCTGGTGGGTGACAGCACATGGGGCAAAGGGAACAGTGCTTGCACACCCAGAGTTTGTGGACATCTGTTGTTTGGAAAATGGCCAGAACTCCAGGGTTTGAGGAAAGCATGATACATAACTAAGAGTGGAAGAAGAAAGGAGAAGAAGATGAAAGAGGCAGGAGCTTCATGGAATCCTCTCAGCCAAAAAGAGGAATGAAATCCAAATCAACAGGCAATGGGAAATCAGTTCAATCCAGTTGATGTTTTCAAGTATGGCTGGTGGAGTGATTGGAGAAAACCCCAGCAGACTTTTATGATAGACTGTGTGAGGGACTTCCAGGGCAAAAGGGGAACCAAGGTCCGAGCAGAGGACATGAGTTGCTGAGAACACTCTGAAGGAGAGCTTCACCTCCCAGGATGGGGGAGTGATGACCTTGGGAAACTAGCTGAACAATGAGAGTGCTTGCTAAAATTGCAGACCAGGAAACACCCAGACAGAAAACCAATCTATATTATGTAAAGCAGAACACACACATCCTGTACCTCGCCCTGTATGTGCTCACCACTTCATGTACAGCATTTGGCACTATTTTGAGTTCAGAGGCAGGATGACTCTTCTTGTTATGCACATAGACACTGCCACCTTTCTAGCGCCATCTATGGATAAGCCCTGGTAAATAGCCTATTCCTATACTACCTTATAAACCTATCAGAATAGATCAAGCCAGGTGAGGGCTTGGGTATATTAATCACCACCCACACACACACTCAGAAAAAACAACCTTAAGGTTTATCTAAGGTACAACCCTCTCACCTGGATGCTACAAAGAAGATGATATCAAATGTTGTGATGATGAAGGTCCCCAGGGAGCTGTCATCTGGCCACCTGATTGACAGGCAGAAGATTCCCAACTGTCCCAGTACTTCAGCTCAGCTCAATTCCTATTGCTGACTCCACCTATGTGAACTGCAGCCCATCCTCTAAGCAAGTTCTGCACCTTGCCTCTGCAGCTCAACTCATCTCAGAGGCCTGAATTCAACACAGTGACCCTATGGTTTGGTGGCTTGGCTCCACGGCGATTCTCCAATAGGACAATAGGGCTTTTTATCTTCTTCCTGAACCTCACCCGAGACTCTCTTTGCATTTTTATCAGCTCTATACCTGTGTCTGTTTTTTTTTAAAAAAGATTTATTAATTTATGTATAAGAGTACACTGTAGCTGTCTTCAGACACACCAGAAGAGGGCATCAGATCCCAGATGGTTGTGAGCCACCATATGGTTGCTGGGATTTGAACTCAGGACCTGTGGAAGAGCAGACAGTGCTCTTAGCCACTGAGCCATCTCTCCAGCCCTGTGTCTGTTTATAAATGATGTATTTTACAATCGATTATGTATCGGTGCAGATGTATACAGGTACCTTCAGAGGCCAAAAGAGGTCATCAGATTCTCCAGAGCAGGAGCTAAAGGCAGTCGTGTGCCTGTTGGTGGGGATGTAGGAACTGAACTCCAGTCCTCTGAAAGAGAAGCTGGCACTTGTAACTGCTGAGCCACTGCTCCAGCCCCTCTCATACCTCTTATAAGATCCCTTTAAGTTCACTAAACTCTGTTGTGACTTATTTAACACTTTGTAGCCTTTCTTTAACCTACATATATACATCCATCCATACATACATACACATACATACATACATACATACATACATACATACATAGAGATGTAATTACTGCGTCCTGTGTCATCTGAGGGTTAACGTTAATCATGGTGATTAGAATACTTTGGGGGGGGGTCAATGACCAATTATAAAGGGAAATATTAACTATTTGGCAAATTGCAGCCAACTAAACCAACATAGATTATATGTTTATTGTTATTCAATAAAGTGGAGCATATGGAAAGACACAAATGTATCTATCTATTTTCTGGCACAGAGTGTTCATGACAGTGTACCTTTTGATTCTGGAAACGTTTTTAAAGTTAGAACAGTCTTAGTCACTTTTATATAGCTGCAAAAAAAAAAAAAAAAAAAAAAA
>JADRCC010533252.1:0-15727 GCA_019843855.1 Hylomyscus alleni
TCTGTGGTGAAGAGCTGCAGTCACGGACGTACAGTCTCTCGTTACACCTCAGTTCTGTGTACTTCCTGAGATCATCATAGAGAACAATGAAGAATTACATCTGCACTCAGGACACTCTCTATCCTACAGAACATGTAGTCTTTTCTAATTTCTGTGAAATCCAGGTTTGATTCAAGATGTTTTAA
The DNA here is from genome assembly GCA_019843855.1 of Hylomyscus alleni. Classification (NCBI taxonomy): domain Eukaryota; kingdom Metazoa; phylum Chordata; class Mammalia; order Rodentia; family Muridae; genus Hylomyscus; species Hylomyscus alleni. The sequence continues at coordinate 186 of JADRCC010533252.1, forward strand.
TGAAAGGAAGCCCTCCCTTTCCTGATATTATTGTCAAATATCAGCCCCTCTGCTGAATGGAGGACTTCCTCTCCCATAGGTTTTTAATTTTTTTTTTTTTGGACAGGTCTTGTGTATTGCAAGCTGGTCTAGAATTTGCTACTTAGCTGAGGATAGCCTTGAACTTGGTCCCTCTGCTTCTGCTTTCCAAGTGTTGGATTTACAGGTGTGCACCACCACATCTGGAATAAGCAATGCCAGGGATCAAACTCAGGGCTTTGTGTACATGCCCCGTGAGTCCATATGTGTGTGCATATGTGCCTGTGTGTGTATAAGTTAAAGGCAGACTTAAAGAAGTTGTTTCTCATTCTACCAATCAGGTCCTGGGTATTGAACTCAGGTTCGAACAAGGCTTGGTGGCCATCTTGCGGATCCTATTAAATCTTTCTTATGTTTGGAAAAGTCATAACTGTCTTTGCCTCTTACCTTATTGTGTCTGAAATGCTTGGTAGCTGTAGAGCAAAAGTTTACCAAGAGGAGTCCAGCAGACAGAGCCCAGCACATTGTCTTTATTGAAGAACAAAGCTTGACTGGAAATCAGCCATTCATTGATACATTCTCTGTGGTTGCTTTCCTACTACCATTGTGGAGGTCATTGTTAATAACAGAGACCACATGGCCTGCAGAGCCTAACTTATTTTTTGTCCAGCTCTTTCCAGAGAGCTCTTCTTGCTGCCTTGGGTGAGACCACGAGAGCCCTTCTCACTGCCTTGGGTGAGCCCACGAAAGCCCTTCTCACTGCCTTGGGTGAGACCATGAGGATCAGACTTGCGTCATGCTTTAACACGGAGCAGCTGTGCGATGAGCAGTGTGCTGTGAAGGCCCAGTGACGGAACGCAGATGGGATATTTCAGAGCTTTAGGGGGGATGGACACAGCTTTACTTTCCCCCTCGATTAACCTGGGATGGGTTACCTCTAACTGAACCAGCAGAATGAACAAGAAATGGAAAGAAATTAAAGATGGCATGGAATGCTGTTAGATTTTATTGTGTGGGGTTTACGGTACCCTTTAGATGCCCATGACATGACCTAGACATGAGGCTCATTACCGAGTACCTAGGATGAACTCTGGGAACAGAAAGGTTTCTCTCTGTGAGCACTGCATAGGACAGTGACCCCAGAATATGCTAGGTTACTGTTCAGCCATGCATCATGCATGGTCCGTGTAAAATGTCCTTCTGAAGAAGGTTCAGAGGAAAGGCACTGGCAGTGTCACCGCCAGTGTGAAAGGATCCTTAGCTTTCATTGTAGCCAAGCCAGGTTTTCGGAAATGAAGTGTCATAGTTGGTTTATCAGTATAGGTTGAATTAACGAAGGGCCTCTTGTAAAAGATGGCATGCAGGAGCTGCACGATGGCGGTGAAGGAAGCCTTCTTTCTCTCCTGTTTCTGTCACTAGTGACTTAAAAAGGAAGGATGTCATGCATTTCCAGTCAGGAACATTTGCCTTTTTATCCCTTTTACGACGTTATTAAATTTTCTTCTACCACAGAGACCAAAGCAAACCACAAAATGTGTTTTCTCCTGTTTGTGCTGTGGAAAGGATGGGAGGGGGGTGGTGGGGGGTGGTAAGGATAAGATGGAGAGAGGGTGTGCAAGGAGCCCACATTCTTCAGTGTTTCGGGGGGCCTCTTTAGTTAGCTAGGAGCTGTCTGGGAAGACGGACAATCCCCCTTTGTCAGGGCTGCCCAGTGTCAAGTTTGTTTTTACACTTGGTGCCTTTGTACACAGCCGCGGAGAGAGTAGTTCAGATGGTGCCTGGAGTCTGGCTAGGAGATGCTCGCCTTGAAAAGCATAAGAAAAAATGATGTGCCTTCTGAAGGCCCAGAGAGGCAGCAAGGGTGCTGTGGAGAGTTCTTGCTAATGCTGAAATTTTCTGGGAAGTGAGTCAGGTGGGTTTAAGGGGGGCTGTTACATACATGGATACTTCGAATATGAGAACGGAAACCACTCTCCTCCGACAGAAGCACATTTAGTAATAGGTTCTAAGTTGCTTTTCTTTTTCTTAGGCATTTTCTTCCTTTTCTGCTAGGTGTTGAAAGACCCCTGTAGGGAGACTCCTGCTCAAGTCCCGGGAGAACGTTCCCCCAAGGAAACACGAGAGACCATCTTGATGCAAACACATGAGGCACATGAGGCAGTTTAATAACGGAGCTCTGGGCCGACACATATCTCTAACAGGAGACAGAGGTGTTGACCACGAGGCTCAGGAGTTAGGGGCTTATATAGGGAATAGATCTTGGGGAACAAAGGAATTGGTGTGGCTATACAGGATTGGCTAATTCAAACATCAACTATAGTACGTGCAGATCAGAGCACAGGGGAATTCCTAAGGGTGGTGCTATTCTGAGTGGTCTGCTAGTTATGTCTAACAGCTTGTTTTTTGTTCAGGCCTTGTCCAGATATGTCCTTGGCCTGACCCACTATGGCTCTTTCAAGTTTGTAATTTAGCTAGCACAGGCCTCAATTTGATTTTTCCCTTTCAGTGTCTGCAATACTACATACATCTAGACAGCAGTAAAATTATATAAAATTTTAAATTGTTCAATGTCTAGGAATTCATGAACTTGAGTAAAAGTGTTAAGGAAGGCTGCTGTTTCCCAATGGCTTCCTGATGGAGGCCGTGGCATTCAGAGAATCCTGTCAGGGCCGATGGACTGTCAGGGCTACTCAGTCAAGTGCTGCTGCTTATCCATTTTTGAAATTTGAGACAGGGTGCCATAATATAGCCTGTACTGGCCTTGAACTTGCGATCCACCTGCCTCAGCATCCTGAGTATAATCTTGAGCTTCCACAGCTAGCTAATGCCTTAACACACCCTTCTCTTTAAGAGCAGTAGCCCACATCTCCAGGTAATACACTACCACCACCATCACCCTCCCCAGGGCCCAGGAAGAAGGAGTTCAAAAAAGTTCACAAGCTGAAGGATGAAGAGGAATCTGTGAAATGCTGTCTCTGAACACTGAGGCTGCTGAGTTCAGGAATTTCCCGCAGCCAGGGTTACCTGTGCAAGGCCTGCATAAGAGCAAAGCCATCAAGTGCCCAGCATGGGGGCGGAGGGTGAAGAACCATGAAGGCCCACCTCCACCAAGGTGCTGCTGAGTGTGGTAAAAGGTAGCTGGCCGCCGTGCCAGGGGCCACCACGCACATGGAAGCAAGCCTCATCAAACTTAGGGGGATGCATATGAAAGCAAGATGGGGACATGGGAAGATGAAGCTTCCACGGAGACTGGGAGGAGAGAAAGGGTGGGCATGATCAAAATTCATTACATGCACACAGAAGTGTCACAGAACAAACAAAAACTTAATAGACAACATTCTTTCTGTCTTTCCCTCGGCCCTGGTCAAGAGTAGTTGAGATGTAACCCTGGTAATTATACACTTAAAATAGCTTTTGTGTTTGTTTGGTTTGTTTTTGATTATTTGCAATGTTACATTAACCATTAGGCAAAATGTACTGTAGACACAAAAACCCAAATAAGTAGGGTGACCAAGAAACAGATTTTCACGTGTTAATACACAACAGTGTTTTCTAGCTCAAGGCCTTCCCCAGGGCTCATCTGTTCTGATGACATGCCGTGCATTTCACTGGACACCTCGGGTTCCTTCCCACCCACAGAGAAGCATGACCTACATAAGTAGGAGACACACACAGCACAATCAGCCATCTAGCCAGTGTATCATTTATTTATGTTGTGTTGGTCTGATTTGCAAGTTAGTTGACTGTGTTACTAATTCTTGAGTTGTCAGAGCACTTTGTGGAACTGCTAAGTACCCATTTGTTAGACAAGCAGTAATTTGCACGCACTGAGTGTGTGCTGGCAGAGATGACCCACCCAGCACACTCAGGAACACGATTAGAGAGTCAGCCAGACAAATGACTGTGAGGATGGTGAGGATGAGCAACAGAGCCCCCAGGTAATGGGAACATTGAAGGAACTGGGTTTTGTTTGGTGATGAAAGGCAGATCTTAGGGCAGTAACCCATGAGAGTCTAGAGAGGCACTGGGGTTCACACCTCAATCTTCTGCGTGTTGTTCTCATCCCCATTCAGCCACACCACCTGCATTCTATATTAAGAGACAGAGTATTGATCTAGTCAGCTTGGGGTACACAGGGCATATCTGGGCATGTCTTTCTGTAAGACGGAGCTGAAAGAAATCCTCACAAGGGCCCAGGGGCATCTCACTAGACAGTATGTCGTGTGTTATTTGATAGAAACCCTTCCCTGAATCTCATATTTCCACCTCCATTCCTAACTCCCATCAGCAGCTCTAGAAGGAGCACTAGCATGCAGTGGGTTAATGGTCGAGTGCATGGGACATCTCTGGCACTGAGGAGCCTGTGCAAGTTCCCTCTCTGATGCATTTTAGAGTGTCCCGATCGAAGCCAACATTGGTTTGTCTTTTGAATAGACATGCTTCCTAGAAACTGCCCTTCAGGTGACTCTATAACACATCACACATGTTCAGTGAAGTCACTCTGTCCCCAAGGCTGCAAACGAGAACTGCCTGAGAAAAGGAGGATGCTTACCCTTGAAGGAGATGAGGAGTAGTAACTGGACGGCTCACATCAGAGCTCAGTGCCAGACACACACACACACACACACACACACACACACACACACACACATTCATACACACATATACACAGATACACACACAGACACAGATGCAGATATACACACACATACACACACACAGACACACACACAGACATACACACACAGATACACACAGAGACATACACATACACACATTCATACACACATATACACATATACACACACACTTATACGCAGATACACACACACAGACACAGATATACACACACATACACACACACACAGACATACACACACAGACATACACACAGACACACAGACATACACACAGACACACACACACACACACCCGCCCCCCACATACACACCCAGAGTGCAGTGCACTGATTTACAGGAGTCGTGCTGAGAGAGGGTGACACATTCAAGTGGGATGTGGGGCTGATGAGAGAGTGAAGAATGAGTCATGTGTAACAGAAGGGCTTTAATTTGCTTCGAGAAGAATTTCAGGTTAGGCATAGGGAGAAGCTGACATGGTCAGAACCCCCAGGGCTGGGTTCTAAGGAAGCCACAAAAGTCCTCCTCCAATAAGAAGATTTTCTTCATTCTAAGATGGATCCAGCCAGTCTAATCTTGTTTAACACAGAAGTGCAATTCAGGGGGCTAACTAGGATAGGCTAGACATTTGTGTAGCAGCAGATCTGTGTCAGCTTTGCATCCTTCTAGAACAGAATGAGTTGGTGACAAGGGATGGGCCCCTATGCTTTCACTTTCTCTGGTCCCTTTCTGGGAAAGGTGATGGAGTTTTTGAATGTTCAGAACACAAAGAGGATGCTAAGAAAAGTGAAATAGAAGGAAAAATCTACTGGGGAACCATGAGCACCCAGAATGTGGAAAAGAGAATAGTCTGTTTATTAGTTGACAATCATCACTGTATATAACCGCCAGTTCTAATTTACACAATCTCTGGCCAAAACAAAGACATCAGAGATGGGGACGGGACACAGAAGAAAATGGAAGGAAAATAAAGGATATTTAGAATTAATGGCTAAGCATTTCATTTTAATGCACAGAGCATATTTTAATAGAATATAATGCCCAGGGCTGAAGGAGAAATAATAAATATTAAATTTGGAAACAGTTTAAAAGTCCTTATTATTTTTAAAGATTTGACTCATTGACAAATTATTTGGGGCAGCTCACATTCATCTAGCATACTCTCATGAATGTCTTTTATGTGATTTTCCACTTGACTGAGTTTATTGAGTGTGTGAATAAAGTGTTACATTAATCACAGTTTCTAGTGTTGTGTGAGGAGGCTGGTTCAGCAAGCCGCAGAGCCATATTAGTGTCCGATGTTTCCCGGTGTTTGTGAACAGAGGTAGAATGTTTCTGCCTTTTATCTTTTGAAGGACAAAAGATACAGTTGCCAGCCTTGGGAGAAAACACGTGGGGCATCAGGAGAAGTCAGCCAGCTGCCTGTTGAGAAGTCTTGGCTCCTCTAGGTTCAGAGTTGAGCATAACCCAGGACAGTTACCCTTTTTACGTTACTCTGTGGTAACATGGTTGTAGGAGATAGGTGGAGTTGGGCATTCACATCGGCTAGGAACTGCTTTACAATAAAATTTCACCCTCTTCATAAATCTTGTCAACCACTCGAGCGTTTCCATTTTATTCAGACAAATATGTGAACTGAATGAGTACTTTCTCAAGGTAAAGTATCCCCTCATGGCATTTAATTTTCTTCTTAAATTTAAAGTGTAATTGGGGAAAGATTGTTACAAAAGAACGAATGGGTAAAATAAAGTACTAATACCAAAAACAGTGGAAAACCAAAGCAAGCCAGAGTGCACACAGACTAACCTTACCACATGAGGCAATGTGCGTTTTCAGAACTTGAGGTTTCGTCCAATGGCCATATCAATGACTGTGTTTCCCTTAAAAATACAGACAAATCGGCTTAGACAGAAAGAGGCAGTTTACTGCATATCACCTGCTTTTAACTGGCAGAATTTTATTACAATTCACAAATGGAGTCAGATGTGGGTAGCTATTTTACAGTGTAAGCTGATGAAAAAGAATAAACCAGACATTTGTTTAATGCTGTTCAGCTCTTATTCTTGTTCTAGATATTGCTGAGCTCGCCACTTGGAGGGGAGAATGAATCTGAGTTAGAACACACTATTATTTAGTGTGTAACATCTTAGTTCTTAATTATAAAAATGTCAGTAAAAGCTGCAAGTTCAGTAAATGTTTAATGCTTTTGAAAATCTAGGTCTCTTCATCTATCACACAAAATAGATTTTACATTCAAGATTCTATTCATTTTACTTTAATGAAAATAAAACGTGGACAGGTGAATGGAGAGATCACAGCTTAAGTCACGGAGTCATGGTTTTTGTTTTTAAACTGGGATGAGGATGAGATAAACTCAATGCTGTACTGATAAAAGCATGCTGAGGGGGTGGGGAGATAGCTCAGGTTATGAGTGAGCACTTACTGCTCTTCCAGAGTTCAATTCCCAGCACACATGCTGCAATACATTTCCACAACCATCTGCAATGTCAGTGTTAGGGAATGCTCAGGCTCATTGGCACCTGCATACGTGTGCCTATAACCTCACACAGACACACAGACACACATGTATGTGCCCATAACCACACACACACACACACACACACACACATCCAAAACTCCACACAGACACACATGAAAACACAGGAAATAAAACTGTAGCCACTCAAAAGAAAGCACAGCAGATTTCTCAATTAAGTTAGAAGACCACAACAGGTAGATACAGTCCATGCTTGTCAGAAATATGAACTGAACCAGCTCACCTCTCTGTTGATTAAAAACAGAAACAGAAGATAATCTGGCACGTCCCTTCCAGAGGCGATCCCTGATGGATGACCTGACAGCACAGTGTGTAACCTGCAGATACCTCACTCTGAAACCTTCAGCAGCGTGCAGAAAGGTGGTATTCGGATCCCCTTTTTAGTTCTGAGGTTTATGTATGCTAGCATCTCGTCTCTAGGCATTCCTGGCTCTTTCGCCAAGCCTGAATGAATCAGACTGACGTTTACCGAATATATAAGGAACACTATTTCCTTGCTGGCATCCAAAGAGCTGAAGAATGCAAAATATTAATAATAATTTTTTTTAAATATCTCAAAAAGTTTGCAATCTGTTTGAGAAGTAAGGCCACAAACTAAAAATAAAATACACAGAAAATGGATCATTACCCAAAGGCATGCTAGCTGGCATGTTTAATTAATTGTTAAAAGAGTTCTAGAAACAGTGATGGCTAGAGGTGAAGAAGAGAGTCTCCATTGAATGGACATCAGTGGCCAAGTGGAAGATGCTCTGACCTCCAGAGGATGGTGAGCTAGACAGGAGCACAGACCCAAGGAAAACAGGAAAGTCATGGTCCACAGGCCAAGCCTAGGCCTGCAGACTGCTTTTGTGCACTCTAAGACTTAAGGATAGGTTGAGCATTTTTAAAGGAGACTATTCTGTAACACAGGAGAATGTTGTGGACGAACACTTCAGTGTGCTTAAATTTAGTTTGGTTGGCACACAGCCATCAGCCATTTGTTTATGTCTTCGGCTTCTTTCCTGTGGCAATGGCAGAGCCGAGGAGTTGTGACAGAGACCAAATGGCTCGCAGAGCCTAATATTTACTGTCTGGCTTTTTCCTGGGAAGGCTTGCCAATCCCCGATGTAAGAGAATAATGGGAAGAGTGGTGGAAAGGAATGTGGTGGGCATGCCAGTTTGCCATGCTTGGGACATAACCATGCTTGGGACAAACCATTGAAGGTTTCGAAGATAGGAACCAACTTTCAGTAACAAAGCTTACGCCGTGGGCTTCACTGAGCACCTCCCTCCCTGGCCCTCTCTTCTTTGGATTGGTGTTACTCCTGTGCCTTTCCTAGAAGCAGCACAGAACCTCACACAAAAGCTGACAGTCGAAGGTGAATTCCCAGACATGAAGAATTACCAAAATCTTTGTCCTTTCCAGAGGGCTTGTGACACCAAGCCATTCCAGAAAAATAATAATATAGAATAATAGAATCGACATAAATTGCAGGATTAGCTTAGCAGTGGGACCCTCTCCTGCAGGTGGCTCCATCAGACCCACCATGAATGTATTTTAAATATTAAATTTCCCCCATAATATTTTCAGGAAAGTACATTTCAGGGAGCATGTTCCCAAGAGGAGAAATCTAAGAGCAGTGTAGCAAAATACACTGGGGAGCATCTCACAGTCAAAGAAAATATCTTCGGGAAACTTGGTGAGAAAGTAACAGACTCGGGTATTATGGAGCTTTGAAGAAATCCAATACAAACCAAACTTAAATGGCAGGCCAGGGCTGCCAGCCATATTTACTTTGAATTGATTATATTTAAAAAAGAATCCTAGGGAGAAATTCTTCAGGAAAACAAATCTGGATAAAGGCTGTATTCATTTTTTTCTGTGTAATGAAAATTAGGTAGAGAGTATTCATTTTAGACTTTTATCTTTTAATACAAAACAGATTTCTTTTCTCCCTAATTAGTTCATGTGAAAATATTTTTTTGATTTTGTCATTTGAGAAGAGATGAGATGGATTGTTGAGCAGGGTAGAGTAAGGGCTGGAGAGATGGCTCAGAAGTTAAGAGCACTCGCAGCTCGTACAGAGGACTTGAATTCAGTTCCCAGCACCCACATGGTGGCTCAAACCCACCTGTAATTGCAGCTTTGGGACTCCTCTTCTGACCTCGGTGGACACTGCGCACGCATGGTACAAATGCACACACGCAAACATGACACGTTATACACATGAAATAAAAATAAATACTAGTATATTACTTTGAACACGTGGCTTAAAGATTCAGTCATATATCCTTGGGCACATGTCCACACATAACCACATGTCTGAATATAGGCATAGAGGAAGCACCTGCTTTCAGATGTGAAAAGGTAAGAGTGAGGTGGTTTCTAGAAAAAGCCATTTCCTATGCTGACCTGGAAGAGAAGAGAATGATTTTCTCATAACACCCCCTAATGAATCTTCCAGTCAGCCCTGATGGAAGTATGATTTATGTAGTGGACGACAAGGAGAATTTTATTATATCTGGAATTCATTTAGCATCTTTACATGGGAAAGTTTGAGACCAATTAAAACCTTAATAAATGACTCTGTTGAATATAAATATATTAAATTAATGTGTGTGCAGGGTGAAATTGGAAAAGCTATGAGAGTCTGCCTTTTAATTCTATCAGAGAACTATGTCATAACTCTGAGAACTACTTGGTAATGGAGCTGTTTATAATGAAACAAAAATGAATTTAAGGACTATACATGGTGGGACTGATTGTTCTGTGTACAGCATGTGTACAGTAGAGGATTGCAAAGTCGGTCATCAATGGGAGGAGAGGCCCTTGGTCCTATGAAGGTTCTGTGCCCCAGTGTAGGGGAATGACAGGGCTGATAAGTGGGAGAGGGTGGGGTGGCAGGCATGGGAAGGGGGGAGGCAACAGGGGTTTGTTCTAGTTGTTTTTGTTTGTTCATTAAAAAGAAAAAATAAATTAATTAATTAAAAAAATTAAAATGCTACAAACAAACAAACCAAAAAAGAATTTAAATGGCAAAATTTAGCTCAAGACTTCTGTTACCTCATGAGTCCCAGGGCATGCTGATATCTCCCTGTGACAGACCAGGTGGAGCTAAAAGACGGAATGGAACGATAGAAGCCAAGAAAATCCTAGAGACTCCAGCTCTCATCCCAAAGGGAAGTTGGCCCCTGGGAGAAGTTGAATAAAGAAAGGGAGTCTTTGGTGGGAGGTCGTTTTTGTGGGAAGAAGGTCTAAACAGGCTAGCTGTGTGTGGGGTGAGCTGGTTAGCTTTTTCTGTCAACTTGACACAAGGTAGAATAATCTGGGAAGAGGAAATGCCAATTGAGGAATTGTCTCCATTGTATATTGGCCTGTAGCCAACTGTGTAGGGCATTTTCTTGATCAGTGATTGGTTTGGGAAGACGTAGCCCTCTGTGGGTGGTGCTACATCTGGACCAGGTTGAATAAGAAGGCAAGCTGAGCATTCCAGGAGGAGCCAGCCAGTAGGCAGCATTCCTCCATGGCCTCTGATTCAGTTCCTATCTCCAGGTTTCCTGCCTTGGGTACCTGTACCAATGATGTTACTCAACGACAGGCCATTACAGGGAAGTGTAAGCCCAAAAACTCTTTCTTCTCTAAGTTGCTCGAGATCATGGTGTTGATCACAGCAAAATAAAGCCTAGTGCAGGGTATGCCCAGATGGGGCATGCAGGGCCATTAATATTGTATTTCCCAAGGTCGGAGGTTGAGAATGCAGGATGATGCCTCTGATCTGCACATGGCTATTAGGATCTCTTCACTCCCATACCCACTGAAGGCTTTGCATCTTCAAGTGGCTCTCTTGTGCATCTGTGGTGGTCGCCTCAGGTGGCTCTCTTGATTGAGTCTCTGTGGTAGTTGCTTAATTACTGTGACAAAAACAACTGTAAGGAAAAGCAACTTAGGGAAGAGAGGGTTCATTCTGACACACAGTTTGAGAGTAGAGTCCATTGTGTGGGGGGAAACCAAGGCAGCACCTGGCTCTAGGCAACTGGTCACACTGTATCCATAATCAAGCAGAAATGAGCACTGGAAACCAAACCTCCCTTTCCATGTACACCTCCTCTGGAACCCTATCCTATGGGACCGCCCTGCCCCAACTCACAGAAGCTCTTCCCTCTTAGGTTAAACTTTTCTGGACATTCCCTATAGACTACAGATTCCCAACCTTTCACAGGTATCACCTAAGGCCACAGGAAACATATTTGCATTATGACTCATAACAGTAGCAAAATGTCAGTTACAGAGTAGCAATGAAACAATCTTATGGTTGGGGGTCACTACAACATGAGGAACTGGATTAAAGGGTCATAGCATCAGAAAGACTGAACCACTGCTCCAGACAGACGTGTGTATTCACATTGGTTTCAAATCCAGCCAAGTTGACAATGAAGCTCATTTGTCCCAGTATCTTAGAAGGTGTAGACACTAGTCCATGGTTTTCTTACCAGCAAACCCAATATGATATTGTAAATCCAAAGAGTTCTGAGTTCCTCACACACAGGCCAGTTGATTGTGGTACTGTAAGATGGCTGAATTCTAAGTTCAATGCCCTGCCCCCATTGTGCTGGAGGGGCAAGTGGAGTAGAATATCTGACTGCAGGGGGTTTTTGTTTTCTTTTCATTTTGGAAACAGGTGATCTTGTTAAATTACATAACTTAAGAAGTTCAAGAATCAGATTATACCTATAGATTAGCCTAAGCTATTCTTGTTGTTTGGCCCAGTTTAAAACAAAAATATCCTAACTACATTTTCCTACCTACCCACCTCCTACAAATCTGGCTGTACCTCCATTCCTTGGCAGATTGAGAACCTGTCTTTATTTCTAACCAAAAGCTTTTCTACGTAGTCCTTCCAAAGCAACAGTTGTTAATCCTATTTTATAAAATTCTGGTCTAGATTTATCCTAGCATTTCTTGCTTTTGACTTTAATAAGTGAACCAATACACCTTGCTATAGTTGGTCATAACCTATGAATGTTGATAAAAACTTAACATTTGGGGCCTGGGGATATGGTGTAGTTAGTCAAATGCTTGCTATGCAAAGACAAGGACCCATGCTTGGAACCCCAGACCCACATAAAAAGCCAGGCATGGTGGTCTCTGTCTGTACCCCCACTCTGGGAAAATACAGGCAAGCGTTGCTGGAACTTGCTGGCCAGATGACCTTATTGAATTGGTGAGAGATCTTGCATCAAAAAATAAGGTGGTTCTCAACCTATGTGGGTTGCGACCTATTTGGGGTTGCATATCAGATATCCTGCATATCAGATTGTAGTTGTCCAGCAGCCATGGAGAACTGGGTACCTGAAAGGGAGGTTGGAAATGAAAAAGGACAGGCGGGCAAGAGAAGGATGAAGTCAAGACAAAGCTTTCTTAAACTGGTTCAAAGTTTAATTTTCAGCTCTGCGTTTATATAGGGAAAACCCACAGACCCATCCTTTTGTTTCAGCTGGATTATGTTGCAAAGCAAGCTGAGCAGGAAGTCTGCTCCTGCAGGAAACTGCAGCCCTGGCAAGGGGGAGCACTTCTACCTAGGTCAGAAGACTCCATCCTAGGTGGGCTAGGTCAGAGGAGGCAAACAATTAAGACCTGCTGAGCCTGGTCAAGACTGGAGTAAGGGCACCCCAGATATTTGAAAAATTACAGTTATGAAGTCGTAGAGAAATGATCTTGTGATTGGGGGCTGCCACAACATGAATTGTTTTAAAGGGTGGCAGTGTTAGGAAGTGTTGAGAACCACTGATGTAAAATGATCGAAAAAGACACTTAACATCAGCACGTCTGCACCCATGAGCACGAACACTCATGTACATACGCACAGAGACAAGAACCACTTTGGAGAGCATGGATGTGGGTGGTTGGCCGTTCAGTTGAGAAAGCCATGTCAGGGTAGGTGGGTGGAGAACCTTCATCAAGTCCTTACAATCATGTGTGCTAACTCTTCAACAGCAGCATTCTTCTGAGACCGCAAGGATGGCCAGAGTCACTCTCTGCTTCAGCTGTGACCTTTCTCTCTTCAGTGCAAAGTTCAATTCTCTAAACAGCTTTTCATCTTTTAAAAGTGGTCACTGTGCAGGGAATAGACTGTTATACAAAGATGAGAGAGAGGCCAAGGGGCTTGGTTAACTTCACCAAGCACGGAAGTGCTCATCAGTTTTCTTCATCAGCGTCCACTGGCCCTTCCCAAGTATAGTACACATTTTTTGGAGAGAGAGAGAAAGAGAGAAAGAGAGAAAGAGAGAAAGAGAGAAAGGGAGAAAGAGAGAAAGAAGAGAGAAAGAGAGAGAGAGGAAGAAGAAGGAGAAGAAGAAGAGGAGGAGGAGGAGGAGGAGGAGGAGGAGGAGAAGAAGAAGAGATGAAGGGAGAGAGGTGGGTTCTCAAACTATCTTTGTCTCCTTCACCTCCTCTTCCTCTTTCTCCTCCTCTTCCTCCTCTCCCTCGTCCTCTACTTCTTCTTCTTGGAAAGAGATATGTTTTTATATTCGAGATTATAGTTACAAAATTTATCTTTTCTCTTTCCTCCCTCCACACCTTCCTATATACCTCCCTGTTCTTCAAATTCATTACCTCTTTTTAAAACCTAATTGTTATTACATGCATATATGTATATACACATATTCCTAAATATAACCTGTTCAATCTATACAATGTTACCTTGTGTGTATGTCGATCTTTCTTCATTGTTAGCAGCTTGCTCCCTGGTGGGGAAGGCCTTTACTGTGTCATGTGTCTCTCATCTTTTCTTCTTTACTATGATTTAGGATCTTTCCCTGATATCAGAGACCATACAAAACAATCTTTTATTGCTGACAGGTCCTGTAGTAATTAAAAGATTTTCCCCTCCAGCTAATCAGATTAATAAAAACTGACATGAATGAGTGAATGAATGAATGGGTGAATGAATGAACGAATGTGGGGTCTAGGAAATAATGCAATGAACAAGGCACTTCTCCCCAAGCCTGACAACCCAAGTTCAACCTCTGGGGCCACTTGGTAGAAGTTGTTCTCTGGCCTCCACATCCACCTGGTGACATGAGTCTCCTGCTGTGAAGAAATGAACATGTCTGCTGAGGTTTCCTGGCCTGCTGTCCCACTTAGTGTTACTATTGCTGTGATGGAACACCATGACCAAAAGCAACTTGGGGATAGGATTGGATTGGGGGCAGGAGCTGATGCAGATACCGTGGAGGGGCAGGGGTGTTGCTTACTAGCTTGCCCCTCATGGCTTGCCCAGTCTGTTTTCTTATAGAACCCAGGACCACCAGTCCAGGGTGGTCCCACCTACAATGGGCTGGCCCTCCCACATCAACCACTAAATAAGAAAATGCCCTATAGGTTTGCCTACAGCCTGAACTTATGGAGTCGTTTTCTTTCAGTTGAATCTCCTATCTCTCCAGCCATTCTAGCTTGTGTCAAGTTGACATGAAACTAACCAGTACACCTGCTAAGACCATTTGTTAAAGCTGCAGTTTCAAGTATGCCATCTCCATCAAAGTGTACTTATAAAATACATGTGCCTCAAAGGCAGAGGGAGGGATGGGAGGAAGCGGCAACAGAGCAGAGTGCAGTTGCCCTGGAGACAGACAGAGCTGGCCTGGGAGCAGGCAGTTTGAACAGGGGTCTAGTCTCTCCAGCATTTTCCTGTGATTCCTCCTGTTGAATGCCCTCGGCAACAACATGCCAACTCCCATGACCAATTCCTGTCTGTTGGTGTGTGAGCCATCTCATGACCCTCAGTCACTCTCAGATCACATGCCTTTCCTGATGCTGTGCAATCAGCTAATCTGCCGAGAGGGAGATTACTTTAAGGTAGATGTTTTAGGGGGGTAGTTTAAAGACTTCCATGACTACTGGGGGGCAGAAGTTTGTGCATCTACAGACTTTCCCTCCCCTGGGCATGACTTCTCCCTGTAGAAATGATTGTTCTCTTAGCAGGGCTGGTTTGGGAGGCAGCCTTTCCTTGTTGTCTGTCACACACAGCGCCCACTAAGGACCCAGAGAGGACCAGGTTCCTCTTTGCCCATGCCACCTCTTGAGTAAATCTGGCACAGTGCTCTTTAACACATGACAGTTCAGGGTGGATGGTTGGAAAGGACCTTTCTAGATGTCCAGACTTAAGAGGAAAGTTAATATGTCACTTGGTTGTTGAAATTTTAACTGAGTTCTCTAAATTCCAAGATTGTAGCAGTGAGTAGCAAAGTCTTGTGTATCATACCCTCTACATACGTGTACACACATGAGCACTGCCTTTATACATTGTGTCTTTATGTATATAGGCATTTTACGAATTTGCAACAGGATGCAA
>JADRCC010533254.1:0-14187 GCA_019843855.1 Hylomyscus alleni
GCAGAGACTGAAGGAAGGGCACTCCAGCCTGATATAGCTGTCTCCTGAGAGGCTCTGACAGTACCTGACTAATACAGAAGTAGAGGCTCACAGCCATCTATTGAAATGAGTACAGGATCCCCAATGAAGAAGTTAGAGAAAGAACTAATGGAGTTGAAGGGTTTGCAGCCTCTTGGGACGAACAACAATATGGACTGACCAATGCCCTCAGAGCTCCCAGGGATTCAATCACCAACCAAGGTGATTGAATCCTATATCAGTCAGATTGAACCACAATCAGTCCAACCTATACATGGTAGGACTGATTGTTCTGGCAGCATGTGTATAGTAGAGGATTGCAAAGTCAGTCATCAATGAGAGGAGAGGCCCTTGGCCCTGTGAAGGTTCTGTGCCCCAATGTAGGGGAATGACAGGGCTGATAAGTGGGAGAGGGTGGGGTGGCAGACATGGGGAGGGGGGAGGTAACAGGGGTTTGTTCTAGTTGTTTTTATTTGTTCATTATAAAATAAAAAATAAAAAAAATATTTATTTATGTATACAGCATACAGCTTTCTGCCTGCAATGTATGCCTGCAGGCCAGAAGAGGGCACCAGATCTCATTATAGGTGGTTATGAGCCACCATGTGGTTGCTGGGAATTGAACTCAAGACCTCTGGAAGCTCAGTCAGTGCTCTTAACTGCTGAGCAACCTGACATCCTGAGAGCAGTTCATCAAGTACCTTTCACTCAGGGAGATGATGGGCCCTTTGCCAGCCTGACACTCACCCAGGAAGCTAGGCCAGCTCACCAGGCTGCCCCAGGAACCTGCTGTCCCTCCTCCCTCTGCTAGGATGATACGTTTGCATCACCGAGCTTGGCTAAAGGGTTGGGCAAATGTGTCATCCGTTCCAGCTGGAGCCTGGGTGATTTCTTAGATTTACAAGGCATAGCATTTAGCAAATTGCCACACATGCCAGGGAAAGAACCAAAATGACTGAAAATGACAAGAAAAAGATATCTGTGAGGTATCAATCACAATGTGGGGTTTCCTAACACAGACTTCAATGTAATAGGGGTTTATCCATCCAAGAAAACAAAAGTGAGAGATGTCACTAAGAAAGGAGAATCGATGGGCTGGAGAGATGGCTCAGCGGGTGAGAGCACTGACTGCTCTTCCGGAGGTCCTGAGTTCAAATCCCAGCAACTGCATGGTGGCTCACAACCATCCGTAATGAGATCTGATGACCTCACTGTCTGAAGACAACTACAGTGTATTTACAGTGTATTTACTATAATAAATAAATAAATATTTGGGAAAAAAAAAGTAGAATCAATCAGATGAGGAAAACAGGTGGAGCTCCCACACAAAGACGTGGAGGGTGGAGTTCCGGACTGACCAGATTCTAGACTGTTACTTTAACGACGGTTTTTCCTCAGGCGAGGGGAAAAATGAGAGAACTCATTAGGAACTGATTGATTGCAGTTGGGAAAAAAAAAAGAGTTAAGGTCAATAGGGAGGGTGGAGATGATGGCTCAGCCAGTCAAATCTATTCCTAGTGCTAGGTCCTAGGTTCAGTCTCAAGAACCCCTATAAAAATGTCGGGGTGAACTTACAAGTCCTTTAGTGTCATTTTGCCTAAATATAGTCTGCTGGTTGATACAGTCTCAAACCTTCCCAGGTTCAAAGAGGGGCCACTTACACCTCATTTCCTGGGGGCGGGGGCGGTGGTGGGGTTGGGGGTGGGCAGTGTCAAAGAATCTGCTACTGATTTAGACCCACCAAGGTGACATTGTATAGACTGCCACAAAGACTCAGTAGCAGAGGTGAACCATGGGAACATGCAAAACAGCAGGGGACCTAAGTGAACTTGAACCTGTGACAAAACAAGAGGTCTTAATCTCAGCTGACTGTAGGGCTTTCATCTCCAGTGGGAAGGGCATGGTGCTTTCCTGCTCCAAAAGGATCCACATGAAAGTGTGCGGTGACCACGAGTGACTGGGCAGACCGCGGGAGACGCTGTGCGGTGCCACAGCCGTGAATGGGCAGTGATTACAGCAGGCCTGAGCTTCTCTGGACCACTTTAGGGGGTGGGGCTTTCTCGAATGCCTGTGGCAGATGGGAAAAACAGCTTGGTCTGGTGAAGCCACACAAAGAGGTGGAGGGTGGAGCTCCCAGATTCTAGATTGTTACTTTAACGCTGGTTTTCCTCACGCGGAGGGAAAAATGAGAGAACGCACTAGGAACTGATTGCAGTTGAAAATGGCCCAAAACTCAAGGCCTAGCGGGACTTCAGTCAGGCTGGCGCCTGAGTCTGGGAGGGAGGGGCGTCGAGTTCTGCTCAGGTCTGTTTTGTGTTTTCCTCACGGCTGTGAGTGTGAGGCCAATCTGGGCTACGTGGTGAGACTTCATCTAAAAGAGGCAAGAAAATAAAGCAAGGTGCTGAGGAGGCTCAGGGGGTGAAGTGCCGTCGCACAAATGAGAGGACTGAAGTTTGGAAATGGGTGTGTATAGTGACTTGTCCATAATCCCACTCAGTGCTCCAAAGGCGGGGACAGAGGACCCCTGGATCAAGCCAGCCATCTAGACTAGCCTGGCAAGCTCTGGGATCAGGGAGAGAGACACTGCCTCAGTAAACAGTTGGGGCAGTGAGGTGGCTGTGCCTGCCTGGGATGCTCATCTCATGGAACCCACCCTCCTCCTAAACTCTGAGCGCGCTCATTGAGCTTTCAGCCCTTCCTTGCAAGAACCATGCCCTTTGATCTCCGTTTCAAAGGCCACAGATTCTTGCATTCTTTTTTTTTTTGTTTTGTTTTTTGTTTTCAAGACAGGGTTTCTCTGTACAGCCCTGGCTGTCCTGGAACTCACTCTGTAGACCAGGCTGGCCTCGAACTCAGAAATCCACCTGCCTCTGCCTCCCAAGTGCTGGGATTAAAGGCGTGCGCCACCATCGCCCAGCTTTTTTTTTTTTTTTTTTTTTTTTCATTCTTGCATTCTTGTTTGGGCTTTCTCATCTTCACTTAAAGCACTGTGTGAGGTTGAAGGCTTAGGGACAGATGGAGTGGGAGCGGAGGGAATTCTTACACCCCTCAATTCAATGCTTCCTCCATTTTGGAAACGCTGGAAGAAATTACGTGTCTTTGACCAGGAAGCTAGGAAGACAGACTCTGAGCAATGGACTGCAGGCCACTTTCCCCCAGAAGCACCAACTGATAACATCGCTATCAAAGGTTGTGTTGAAAGTATGAATTCACAGAATTCACAGAAAGACGTAGGAAGGCATTTGGAGGTCGCGTCTGTCAGCTTTCCATAGCTATGGCAATCATCTGATGAGACCAACTTAAGTAGAAGAAAGGTTTATGTAGGGTTGTCATTTTAAGCCGTGCCGGTGCTTGATCCAATGCTGTCGGGTCTGTGATGAGGCAGAACGGAGAAGCCCAGCCCATGGGAAGCAGAGCATCTCGCCTCACAGCAGCAGGGAGCGGAAGAGTTAGGGTCAGGCACACATCCCCAGTGACCTGGCTCCACTTAGATCTCCGCTTCAGCACACGGGCTTCGGGGGAGATGGTACGGATCCAAAAAACTACAGCAAACATCAGTAAGTTCACATTTGAGCAACGTCACTGGGAAACTCTTAAAGAAAGAGGGAAAGAGAATGGTGTCAGAGGCCCAGGAGCGCATAGCAGTGTCATTCAGAATCAGGACATTTAGGAGGCAATCTAAACTTCCAACGATAATTAATAATAATTGTGTGCACACACACACACACGGATGTGTACATGTACACACATACCTGCACTAGGCAGAGAATGAGCCAGTCTTAATTTTATCTCCAGTGATGGGCAAAAAGTATGGTGTATAATAGAGTTTTCTCACTTGTGAGTGTGTGCTTGCTATACCATGTATGTCCATGTAAGAGTGTATGTGTTATAGATGCATACTCACATTAGACTGTATTGTACATCATGTTCATGTGTCTATGTCTGTCTGTGTGTGTGCGCGCATGTATGTGCTCAAACCAGAGGTCAATGCCAGGCATCTTTCTCATTCACTCTTGATATTATTTTTTGAGACAGAGCCTCTCTCTGAACCTGGAGTTCACTGTTTTAGACAGACTGGTTGTCCATCAAGTGCCAGGGATCGTCTTGTCTCTGTCCTTGTCCCCATATCATTGGGGTTTCAGATATGTTTCACTGCACCTGGCTGCTGGGGATTCAAGTTCAAGTCTCGGCATACATATCACGTACTAGCCAGCTCCCAGCCCTACATTATTCTTTTTGATGGGAAGCTCAGTGACATCTAATTCATATACCACAGAGTTCATCCATCTAAAATATACATTTCAATAATTTTTTGTGTACTCCCAGAAATGTGCAACTATTAACAATAATGTTTTTTTTGTCTCTCCTTTCCCCTAAATCATTTCCCTTATTTATCAAATCCTAGGCAACCACCGATCTTGTTTGTGTCTGTTGATTCACTTGTGGATTCAGACAACACATGGCCCTTTATTCCAATGAGCTCCTTTCACTTAGTGCGCTTTGAAGGTTCACTGATGTTGTATCATGAGTCAATATGCCAAGTAATGTTCCATGGGTGGACATACCACATTCTGTTTATCCAGTTTATTACTCAGTCTAGCAAATGAGAGACACTAGGACTGGGTTGTCTTTTGCTAATATGAATACTCCTGCTATTAACATTAGAGCACAGGTTTTTGTGTACATGCAAGTGTTGTGTGTAATTTTAAAACATGCTACCTCCTTGCCTGGTGCTGCGGCCCATGCCCGACCTCTCCTGGTTTGCTTTCTCACTCAGCTCTGCCAATGGCCAGCTGGCTGGTTTTCCTGAGAGCTGCGATTGCTCCCCCAGCCCCTCCTGGCTAGCTTTGCCAAACCACCAACAACAGCCCTGGCTGCCCTCTTTCTCCTCCTGCCCACCTTAGCTCCATGGATGGAAACCACTAGACAGTTTTATTATTTTAAAACTAGCCAGATAACTCAAGGGCTGGGCGAAGAATTTCCTGCCCTATCAGCTAGCTCCCCCCAACCTCCTTGCACAGAGGCTACAAACTCTAGGTGCCCCAAGACCTTACATGACTGTAGCCTCCTACCTGTTTCAAAGCCTAGCCTTCCCTTCCTCCTGGGACCTGGAAGTCCCACCTTTTTCCTTTTGTCCAGCAATTGACTTCCACCTTTTTTTACTGACACAATCAAGAACCAATTAGGGAGACAACACTTCCCTCTACATGCAAGTTTTCATTTTTCTTGGAGTATGTGTTTAGGAGAGGAAATCCTGACAGATTTCACACGCTAACTTTATGTTTAAACGGTTGGAAGCTACCTGGATATTTCCTTACGTGGCAGTACCAGTTACACTCTCGCAGCATGTATAATCTCAGTGCTGGGAACAGACAGAGGCTCTCAAGCTTGCAGGCCTAGTTGGTGAGTCCCAGACCAGGGAGATCCTATCTCAGAACAAATGAACAATGTGACAGTAAGAAGAGGTGATATTCAAAGTTGTCCATTGACCCCTCCATCCAAACACTTGCAGAATCCATGAACACATACCCCTCCACACATCTGCATACCACAAACATGCCCTCCCACACAAATATATCACACATGCAAAAACACATGCTCTTGCACACACAAACATACAAGATTAGAAAGTTCTAAAAATTTTAGAATTTTTATTTAAAAATTTTAGAATTTTTATTTAAAAATTTTGTGTTAAATAGGCAATCTGTGGAAAACATGACAGGTAGATTCAGGTTGTACAGTGGGGATCCTGGTATGACATAATTGGAAGTGTGGAGGTTTGCGTAGGAATGGCCACTGTAGGCCCATGGATTTGAATGCTTGGGTACTAGACGGGGATTAGGAGGTGTGGCCTTGTGGGAAGCATGTGATCTGTTTTCTTATTTTGATTTTTCAGAGGATTACAGTTTAGACATTGCCATGAGTCTTTGGAGAGACTTTGAACTTGGACTTTTAAACAGTGTTGAGACTGTGACAGACTATCGGGACCTTTGAAGTTGGAATAAATGCATTTTCGAATTCTGATATGGCTACAAGCCTACGGGGACCAGGGAGTGGAATGTAGTGGTTTGTATAGGAATGGGCCCCAGAGGCCCAGAGATTTGAATGCTTGGTCCCTAGGGAGTGGTTCTACTTGACAGAGATTAGGAGGTGTGGCCTTGTTGGAGTAGGCGTGGCCTTTTTGGAGGAAGTGTATCACTGAGGGTGGGCTTTGGGGTTTGAAATGCTCAAGCCAAGGTCCGGTGTCTGTAGCTCTTCCTGCTGCCTGCTGATCCAGATACACAACTCTCAGCTACCCACCCCCTTCATGCCTGCCTGCAAGCTGCCATGCTAGTACCCGCCATGATGATAATGGACCCTCTGAACCTGTAAGCAAGCCCTAGTTCGATGGTTCGAATTATGAGTTGCCATGGTCATTGCATCTCTTCACAGCCATAGAACACTGACTAAGACAAGGAATAATTACAATTTTCACCGCTTTCCTTTTTCTGCATCCTCTCATTTGCCCCAGCGAACAACTGTTGCTTTTGAAAACAAGGAAAGTATTTTGTGAAATGTTGGCTGGTGAGTTGTCGAAACCAGCAGGAAGCACTGCTTGGAGAATGGAGTTTTGTAGGCCCTGATGTCTGTCTGAATTACAGGGGTTTGTGATGAGTTCCTTTGTTCTCACCCACTTTGGGCTGAGTGTAAAGATTCAGGGGCAGAGCAGTGTCATTCTGCATTTCTGCCTCGATGCTGGGGCGCTGAACGCTGCCTACATGGCAGCGTAGGAAACATCTGGGGCTGGCTGGAACAGGCTGTAGTTCTCAAACCCCTGTCTACCCAGATGCTGCTGGGAACCACGATGGAGACAGTCCTTACTTGTTCAAACTGCTTTATTCATGGCAGATGAGGATGCATACGCCTTACTCAGGGTCAACCAGAGATTAAATACCTTTTGTAGGAAAGGATGCCCAGAGAGGGACGCTCATTGGCTAAACAGCCAGGGCTTGTCTAGATACCTCATTAGCATGGAGAACTCTAAGTTTTTATGCTATGTGACTGGTCGTCATGGTGCTCTTAGTGGGGTATGGTGGTCACATGCTCCAGGGCAGGAACCTTGTCGGGAGCTAGTTCCGACTCCTATCGTTCTCGACTGTGAGATTTATCGGGGTTCTGAACTTGTTATAACCTTACCACTTCATCTGCCACACAGCATAGGGGCTGTAGGTTAGGAATCTTGGCTGAGAACAATAGAAGCCAACTCTAGTCAACTTCAGCTGAAAAGGCATGTTCTAGAAATGTATAGACCAGTTGGCAGAAGGCTGGAGATCAACGCTCAGAAAAACAAGTATAATGAGAAGAGTCAGTGTCACTGTTGAGGAAAAAGGGGCCAGCCACCGGCCTCTCATATCCAGACAGTGCCCCAGACATTGACTACATCCCCAGCAGTTTTGCTGCCATGCCAAAGAAGCTCTGTGATAGAGGTTTCTGTTTCCTCCTTCAGCATCTGAGGACATTAAATCACCCACACTCAGGTCCGCTGCCTCCGCACTCAGGTCCGCTGCTTCCGCACTCAGGTCCGCTGCCTCCACAACACCTAGGAAGCCGGGAGAGGAACTCTCACCCATTGGTATAGGAAATACTCTCCATGGTGTCTCAGAAGTCACCGCCCCCACTGGTGGTGAGATTTCTCTTTAAAGAAGAGGGCTGGGTGCTCAACCAGTGGAATTCCACCCACGAGACATTGTGGATCAATGTCGTCAAGACTTTGAACAAAAAGAGTGG
Organism: Hylomyscus alleni; assembly: GCA_019843855.1. NCBI lineage: Eukaryota > Metazoa > Chordata > Mammalia > Rodentia > Muridae > Hylomyscus > Hylomyscus alleni. The sequence goes on from JADRCC010533254.1 coordinate 7,786, forward strand.
TTATTTTATGTGGATGAGGAGAACATATGGGCAAATCACTCACACTTCAGCAGAGAACACCAGGCATACATGTGCCTCTGTCGTCCTCGGAGTAAACAGAGGAGCCGTGTAGCACACAGCAGCAGGAGCTGGGTGGTTGAGCATCATAAGATTGTACTTCTGGCTCACCATGGCCCAAAGAGCTGTTCAACAGTCTGCTCTGAGCACCCAGATTCTGGCCTCCCTTGCAGAGGTGACCTTGCTAGGACATCTTGTGTTTCCAGGTTCCGGGAGGTAATGGGGGAAGAGAATGGTCACAGAGAGTCACCTGACAGACTTGCTTCTGAAGTGGCAGCACACAGCTCATCCTTCTGCAATCCACTGACTTTGCCACAGGAAGTCCACACTCCACTCTGGTCTCCATCCCAGCAGCAGCCCTGAAAGAGAAGGACCATCTGGAAACATTAGAGTAAGCAGTCAGAGTTTAATTGAAGTGGGTGTGGACAGCAAGGATACACTCTTTAAAAAAGAGGCATGCCTGGCTGAATAGCAGCCACACTGATCATAGAAGGTATGGAGATATGGATCCACTTTCCCTGTGACTCCCTCTGGTATGCTTCCCTCCCTCAGAGTAAGCACTTTCAGAAACGAAGCATGCTTTCCTTAGAAGCAGTTATTACCCAGAATTCAGTCTGTTGTAAATAGCTATGTGGGGTGTAATAATATGTATTGTGGGAGAGGGTGACCTCTCCCAAACACTGCCTGGGATCAACCTGAGTACAATGCCTGTGGCACAAAATGTTGACTAAGGAGAAGTTGAAACCATAGGCTACCTGGGTATAAGTGAATACAGGAATGAATGAATTCAAGTTAAGAAATTAGAATGCTGTAGGCCATTCACATCTTTCTACTTCCCACCTATCTAACCCATCCATTAACCCACCAATTCATTTTTCATCCACCATGTATCTCTACTCAACTGTGTAGAGTCCATTTACCCAACCATCCACCTACACATCCCAGCTATCCATCTACCTCCAGCCACTCATCCATTCATCTACCCATCCATCCATTCATCTACCCAGCCTTCCATTCATCTACTCATCCATCCATTCATCTACCCAGCCATCCATTCATCTACCCAGCCTTTCATTCATCTACCCATCCATCCATTCATCTACCCAGCCATCCATTCATCTACCCAGCCATCCATTTATCTACCTACCCACTCACTCTTCCATATATCCACCCACCTACCCATCTCTCTACACATTGAGCCATTCATCTGTCTACCCACCTACATACTCACCCACATACTAATTCACCCATGTGACTATCCACCCATTGAGCTTCCTGACCATGACATTATCAGTTTTGTCTCACCATATTCCCCCTTTATATGTCCCATACCTAGAAGCCTCAAAGCAATTGGAGGGTTTGTTGTCTATCCTAGACTACCATAGAACTTATTACATGGTTTTATTAGCCTCAAATGGGGCAATTCTACTGCCTCAGCATCCTAAGTGCTAGCATTATGGAGTATGGCATCATACCTGATGCTTTTTGTTTTGTTTTGAAACAGGGGCTCTTCTAGCCCAGCTGGCCTCAAAACCCACAAAGCCAAGGTTGACCTTGAACTCCTGATCCTCTTGCCTCTACCAACTAGGTGCTGAGATTACAGATGCTTCCTATGAAGTCCAGTTGCATGATGTAAATATTCTTATGGTGTAATTACAAAGTATCAATGTGACTATACTGTACATGAACTTGGGAAACCAGTATTTCCCTCCACACAAATGAAATGGATGTAAATTACTTGAGAGCAAAGATGATGATAAAACATAGTAAAATAATTGGTAGAGGATATATTTGGGCACTTATTAACTTTGTCTTTAATATGATTAAGTTGCAAGTTTCTATAGTTTAATTTATAATAATCATTCCACCAAGGGACTGACTCCCAGTGTCCTGAAAGCACAATGCTTCAGGCTGGTAAGAACTGGCTCTCTCAGCACACCACTGCAGGAAGCAAATCCTTGTGTTTAGGTGATGTCAGAGGCTGGCTGTGGCATCAGGCTCTGTACATGACAAGCCTACAGGATTGGAAAACCATAGAATATGGCTTTGAAGCTAAATGGTCCAATCCTGTGTTAGCAGACTACAACTTGTCATCTCAGAAACAGGAGCCTTCTTGTGTCTCTTGTGGAGAAAATTGTTTCCTTTCTCTGCTTTCCCAGGGGCCAGCTCTTCTGCCCTCACTTATGCATGGAGTTTGATGAAGTGAAAGTGTAGCTGGTGATTTGCCCAGGGATTGTGGGACCATTTAAATCAAACATTCAGTAGAGCATCATTGGTCCTTCTGTGTCTACCACCACTTGTCTTCATCAAATACTATGTTGACATTGTATCTCTCACTTGCTTATGTCTCTTCGTTTCTCCCAGGGCATCATGAGCCCTTTTACGCCAGACACCCACACACCCACACACCCATCTATCCATCCATTCATGCACCCACCTACCCATCCATACACTCCTCCATTCCTCCAAATATCCATCCATCTACCTATCTATTCTTTTTCAATGTATCTACTCATCCAGCCCACTTAAACAGTAATTCATCCAGTTTATTTACCCTCAACTCAGCCACATAACCATCCATCTATCCATCCATCCATCCATCCATCCATCCATCCATCCATCCATCCAGTTCATTCATCCATCCACATAACCATCCATTCATCCACATAATATCTATCCATTCATCCATCCATCCATTCATTCATCAACCCATCTATCTTTTCTTCCTTCATCTATCCACCCATTCATCCATCCACCCATCTGTCCTCTTACCAAAGTATCTGTTCATTCAGTTGACTTAATCACTAATTTATTTATTGTCTTTCCACTTAACCTTCAATTCATTCACTTATCCATCCATCCATCCATCCATTTAACTATCTCCTCATCTCTCCACCTACTCACACATAGCCATCCATCAAACTCCAGTATACCTTGTTCCCAGTGATCCATGTCTCACTCTTCCCATCATCTCCCCATCTCCAATCCTCCGATCACTACCAGCTAGCTAGATTTAACACCAGGTCACATTTTTTTCCACCTTCTATCTGAGATGAGCTCTCTAGTAACTCCCAACCTGTCCCGGGTTGGATGGGTAACCACCCAAGCTCAGTCAGTCAGTAAAGCCTTGTTTTGGCACTGAGTTCAGGCCCTACTGCTCACATAAAAAGACTGGGCATGGTGGTGAGCCTTTCCTCCCAGCTCTAGAGGCCCAGAGTCAAGGGAGTCCTTGTGACTTGCTGACCAGCCACTTTAACCAAATAGGGGAGCTCCAGGTACAGTAGGAGATGCTATTTGTTTCAAGTAGGCAGAAAAAAATTGAAAATGACACCTAATGTTGCTCTCCAGCCTCCAGCCACGCACATGCATATACATGTACAGTCAAGCAATAACTGTTTTCACCCTACTAGACCGTAGGTACCTCAGCTGCTTGGCTATGCCTTTCACACTTTTCTAAACAGCACACAGCAATATATAGTAGAAAAGTCCACGGATATTGCTGAATTTGTGGCCCTTTATTTTGTCTATCTATCTATCTATCTATCTATCTATCTATCTATCATCTATTTATTTATTTATCACCAAAAGAACTCTCTGAATTGACTTCCCAAGTCATCTTTACACCCATTTACAAAGCCAGAAACTGGGAGTCACTAAACCCACCCATCTTTGCTCCTGCCTCCTGTTGGCCTGCCTTGGTCTCTTAAAAGACTCTCTCTCCCCATAAGCCATGAACCACAGGGAAGGGAGGACAATTTCCTGCAAGCAGCAGGTCTGAGGAGACTGAACTATTTTATTTTATTTATTTGATGGTTCTTTTGCTATGTAGCCTTTGCAGGTCCTTCTCTACCCAGACTGACTACAAGCTTGTAGCAATTCCTCTGCCTCCCCACCTTGACCAAATCTTTTTCTAGAAGGTTCCTGCTGAATGCTGGCTGCCCTTAGCCCTATTGCCCTGCCTTAGGACAGAGCTACTGGTTTTAGAGATAAATTGACCAAGAAGGTAAGAGGAAGGGCTCTGAGCTCCTGGGCGGATGGAAGGAAGGGGATATTGGATGCTGAGCAGTTTCGTCTCTGAAGCTGCCTCCTGCTAGGTGTGGTGCTGAGTGTGTTTCTGGATATACTTCAGGGAAGGGAAAAAATCCCTGCTCTCCTCAGGACTTCTGCAAGGACTCAGAAATGGCCGAATGTAGCTCGTCCCTACGTAGCTTCTCTAGGTAAAGTGGTAACAGTTCTTATTTTGTCTTCATGAGTTTGGATCTTCTTTGTTATCAGCTTCCAAAGCTGAAACCCCAGTGTTCGGATGTATAACTGGTTCTGGATGTCTCTGGTCCTTTCTATTTTGGCCTTTTTGTCCAAGTGAGCCAGGCTTGATTACATGACTTGCTGGGATCAAGGCAATGTGGGTGGAAATAACTTGTGTCATGTCAAAGCCGAGGCATAGCCTGCCTGGTGTCCCCTTGGCAGGGGATGTTTCAGAAAAGAGCTGTTTTATCAGCCTGGGTCTCAAAATGAGGGACCCTGGGTAGGAGAAAAGGGGTTTGGAACATAGGTGGGCTGCACAGTTGGAGTATAGAGAGGAGAAATGCAATCAGTTCTGCTAGATAGAGAAGCAGCAGCTTGTGGGTTGGTTTGGGAAAGGAATTGACATGAGAGACCCAAAAAATTTACCGGGGAACTCCTTCAGCAAAGTGGCTAAATACAACATTTACTCAAAAAAAAAAAATCAGTACCCTTCTCTATACAAATGACAATTGGTCTGAGACAGAAATGAGGAAAACACTACCCTTCACCATAGCCACAAAGTGTAAACTACCTTGGTGCAACTCTAACCAAGTCAGTGAAAGACCTGCATGACAAAAACTGCAAGTGTTTGAAGAAAGAAATTAAAGAGGATATCAGAAGACCGGAAGATCTCCATGCTCATGGACTGGTAGGATTAGCAAAGTAAAAATGGCCATCTTACCAAAATCAGTCTACAGACTGAACATGATCCCTACCAAAACTCCAACACAATACTTTACAGACCTTCAAAGAACAATGCTCAACTACCCATGGAAAAAAAAATCCCAGGATAACTAAAATAATCCTGTACAATAAAAGAACTTCCAAAGGTATCATCGTCTCTGACTTCAAGTTGTACTACCGAGCAATAGTGATAAAAACTGTGTGGTACTGGCATAAAAGCAGAGAGGTAGATCAACAGAATTGAATGGAAGACCCAAATGTTAATCCACACACCTATGGACAGCTGATTTTTTATTTTTTATAAAGAAGCTAGAGTTATACAATGGAAAAAAGAGAAAAGCTTCAACAAATGGTGCAGGACCAACTGGATGTCAGCATATAGGAGAATGCAAATAGATCCATATTTATCACTCTGTACAAAATTCAACTCTAAGTGGCCCAAAGACCTCAACATAAAACCAGATACACTGAACCTGATAGAAGAGAAAGTTGGGGAGCAGTCTTGAACACATTGGGACAGAAGATGACTTCCTGAACAAACACCAAATAGCTCAGGCACTAAAATGGACAATTAGTAAACGGATCTCGTGAAACTCAAAAGATTTTACAAGGCAAAGGCCTCGTGAAACTCAAAAGATTTTACAAGGCAAAGGATAGTCACTAGGGCAAAACATCAGCCTACAGAATGGGAAAGATCTTCACCAACCCCACATCTGAAAGATGTCTGATTTCTATAATACATAAAGAACTCAAGAAACTAGACGTCAACAAATCAAATAATGCAATTAACAAATGGGGTACAGATGTAAACAGAGAATTCTCACCAGAGTAATCTCAAATGACCGAGAAACACTTAAAGAAATGTTCAGCATCTTTTGCTATCAGAGAAATGCAAATCAAAATGACTCTGAGATTCCATCTTACACCTGTCAGAATGACTGAGATCAAAGGTACCTGTGACAGCTCCTGCTGGGAAGGATGTGGGGCAGAGGAGGTGCACTCCTCCATTGTTGGTGGGAGCACACACTGGAACAGCCACTTTGGAAATCAATATGGTGGCTTCTCAGAAAATTGGAAATTGACCTACCTCAAGACTCAGCTACACCACCCCTGGGCATACACCCAAAGGACACGTCATCCTACCATAAGGACTTGCTCAGTTACGTTCAGAGTAGCTTTATTCACAATAGCCAGAAACTGGAAACAACCTAGATGTTCCTCTGTAGCGGTAAGTTTTTGCTACACTGCTTTGACTCCCTGTGGATCGCACGTGCACCCACCCAGGAACTATCTTTGGATCTGAGAATGAAACACACACACACACACACATACACACACACACACACACACACACACACACACATGCACACACAAGCA
>JADRCC010533262.1:0-12208 GCA_019843855.1 Hylomyscus alleni
AAGAAATTAGTGGTGATTAAGAAGAGACCAGCATCACTGAGGTGAAATCTTCTGGGAAGTGTTTTCTGAGAGCACAAAGAGGCTTTGTGAATGAGATAGCCAAGGTTGTACCTCATGCTACAGCTGTACTTGATAATGTTTCACCCAGGTGGTACTGGTTTTGAAGGCCTGAAGGGTTCATGAAGAGCTTTCCTAGAAGAACCAAGTTTGGTTCCAGAGACTCATTAACTGCCTATGTCTCTAGTCCCAGTGTATCCGATGTACTCTTCTGTACTCTATTTGCAGCTAGTTCTACATACATGAGATACACGAGAGGGCTCATACATGCTTGCACACATGCACACACACAAAATAAAAATATAATATAATAAATATTTAAAATGTTTGTTTTCAAATGGAATATTGATTTGATATGCATAATTTTAAATTGATTTACTCATATGTGTAGCTATATAAATTTCTTTTAAAATTTACTTTACTTTTATTGGTTTACTTTTCTTTCTTTGACACCGAGACTCTTCCTAAGACTGTAAGAATGGTTTATATTTTTAGCATGAAATCATATTAACAGTCACCATGGTGATAATAATGGCTGACATATGGTAACTGCTAAATATGCTCAGGTACTATGCAAAGGCCCTCACCTCCATTATTTTACTTTATTCCCAGAATAGTCTTAGGAGTTAGATACAATTATTATCCAATTCAGTACAATTTAAAGTGATAGAGCATTCATAGGAGTGTGCCTTTTAAAGTGATAATGCAAAACCTTACTAAATGGAAACAGGTTGATTTCTGTAATGACTAGCCTATTGGAATTATCTTTACAAGACTCAGGCATTAAAGACTAAGACTCACACCCAAAATATAAATTTCAATTCCTCTAAAACTGATAAAATATTTTAGTTTGATAATTAATTAATATTTGAAATTATAAAAAATTAGTTACAGTAATTTGTTATCAATGATTTTTAAGAGTTTGTGGATATAAATGTGAAATATTATTTATCTGAATTTTTTAATATAGCATCTTCTGACTCTCAAATAATTATACAGACACAAGACTTAGAAACTTTTAAAGTTACATTGTATTTATACTTATATTTAAGATAAAATAAAAATTGATGTCTATTATTCTGAGTTAGTTTTATATTATTGTCATATATTTGATTTTTTTCCAAGCAATAATAGTTTGAAAAACTGGTTAGATTTCTTGTTTTAAGCTCCGTTGTTTTATGATATCAGAAAAGAAAGAGAAGGAAAGAAGAGGATAAAATACAAATTGCAATTTTCTACATGCTGTTTTTACCTGTTTTCATGTATGTAAGAGGCAATTAGGATCATAGTGTTACTTGACGAGCAATTTGAGGGCACTGGAAAATTACTTCTGTTTATATGGCACAGTGTTTCACCTTCTTTTCTCATTCTAAAGTGGCAAATACATATAAAGTAAAAACACTTTCACCTATGAACCATCTTAGAGTGGAGTGACAGGAGCAGAGGAGGTTGTTGGAGGGGAGGGAATGGAAGGATGTGCTGGGATCCCCGCAGCCAGCCTTGGGTACAAACCTCATCAGGTACAGCAGGAGGAAGAGTGCTCAGTGATGGGGCCATGTGTTTACAAAGTGTTATCCAGGATTAAATTCTGAATTCCAGATAACGATATCGATTCAATATTATATGAGTATATTAATAAGATAGTAAAGAAATAAATGCTGGTTAAAGTGATGATATGAAAAAAACAATACAAACCAACAAACAAACAAGCAAAACCTCCACTGAGATCCCTGTGAGTCCCTTCCCTCCCTCTCCTTGTCTTTTCACCTATGGTCATGCTTTGAATGTCAGTTCTCTATGAATTATAAGTCTCTATGAATTAAGAGTCTAAGAATGGTTTTATATTTTGAGCATGAAATCGTTTTAACAGTTGCCATAGTGATAAGCATGGGTGACATATGGTGACCACTAAATATGCTCAGGTACTATGCAAATGCCCTCACCTTCATTATTTTAGTTTATTCCTAGAATAGTACAAAGTATAGACTTTAAACATTTCTCAATTCATTTTAAAAGATTTTTGATGGCATGTATTCTGTGTTTTCTAATTCCTTTTCAAATTTGTTGGAGTCACTAGTTGTTCTTTACTTAAAATAGAAAATCACAATAAAAATTTCAATAACACTATTGTTTTATATAATTCATCTTAGAAAACAACGTAGTGATTCTGGATTATAGAAGCCTGTCTTAGGTAGGGTTTTACTGCTGTGAACAGACACCCTGACCAAGGCAACTCTTATAAGGAGAACATTTAATTGGAACTGGCTTACAGGTTCAGAGATTCAGTCCATTATCATCAAGATAGTGCATGGCAGCATCCAAGCAGGCATGACACAGGACAAGTTGAGAGTTCCACATTTTCATCTGAAAGCCACTAGGAGAAGCCTGGCTTCCAGGCAGTTAGGATGAGGGTCTTAAAGCCCATGCCCAGAGTGACACACTTCCTCCAACAAGGTCACACTTCCTCCAACAAGGCCACACCTCTAAATAGTTGCACTCCCTGGGCAAAGCATATTCAAACCTCCACAGAACCTGATCATATCATAAAGACCTTCGGATCTATCCTAGGGACCTTCTAATCCTAGGGACATCCTGCCTCCGATCTCCCTTCTTTTGGTGAGAGATAGGGTTGTAAGGAGAAGGAAACAGATTCATGTCTGTGCTTCATTAACAACTTAGCTGGTGTGTGTAGCGTTTTCTTTGGCTTCTCATCACACTGAAGTACCTCTCAATAACTGTTGTCCTATTTGTTAAGGATGATGTATTTTATGCACTGAATTATACCTGTTGTTGTGACTCCTACATATGGTTTATCTGGACTGCTTTAATAAATTTACAGGTTTGGCATTTAGGACATCTTTACATCCCTAGGAACATTTTTGCATTAAAACTTTTAGAAAATAAGCTGTCTTCTTTTTGCTTATTTTCTGTTGCTTGGCCAGGTTCATTTCACATAATTGGGAACTTCTAATTCAAATAAATATCAATTTATAGCATTAAAGCATATATATTGTGAATGATGATCATAAAAATCCACTAAACTAATCTCTCTCATATACTAATGTTGTGACTATACTTTCTCATTGCTGTGACTGAAATATGTGACAACAGCAACGTAAGGAGGCAAAGGTTTACTTTGGCTCGTGGTTTGAGGGTACAGCCCATCATGGCTGGGAAGCCATAGCAGCAGCAGCCTGAGGCAACGTCTGCCATCAGAAAGCGGAGAGGGATGCGATCCTGTGCCTAGCTCACTGTGTACTTAGTTGAGGATGTCTGCTCATAGAGTAATGGAGCCTACCTTCAGTGAGGATCAAACCATCTCAATTAATTTAGTCTAAATAATGTCTCATAGACACACCCAGAGAGACTTGTCTTTTCAGGTGATTCTATCTAGGTCAGTATTGAAAGGTTGATAGTCCATATGAAATACCACGGTAATTTTGTTTAACCTCTTGGACAACTTCTTTTTTCTCATCTATAAATTAATATGAAAGTATTACAAATTTCCATGATTTCTGAATATGATGAACAAATACACTTATTTGTACTTCCCTAACCCACAGTAAGAACTCAATGGATCTTCTATTCAGACCTTTTTCATTTTGAATGTGGATTAGATATTGATAGAAATAGTCTTATATCCAGTACTATTTGATTATTTAGTAAATGTATTTCATGGAAGAGCTATAAATCCAGAAATCACCACTTCTCACTCATTCTTGGGACTAAAAAATTTCTCTTCTCTCACAGGTCACATATCCTCTCTATTCCATTGGAATCATTGTTATAGTTTTGTTCTAGTAATTATATGTGATGAAGTATCCAATAATTCATGTCAAAATATGTGTGTGGGGGAGGGCTCTCTTTGTAGCTCAATTGCTCAACACCTACCAAGAAAAACCTAATTTGATATATCCATCACTATAATACAAAGCTTCATCTACAATGTTCCTTCTCTCTCAGTAAAAATAGGTCCAAATTACTGGTCAAGGCTGAGCGGAAGAATATCGTGATGAGTTGTCATTTGGATAATTGATGCTAGCAAGTCTCATGCTAACAGCATACACTCTAGCTTGTATCAAAGTCCTTTCAACACCTGTCCATTAGGTCTTGGAAGCTCTAAAAACCCAGTTTCTTTGTCTCCCTACTATTTACCATGTAGCTAAAGAGCCCATGTGCAGTATTTTAGGTAACCTGTTCATAAGCCCCAAATAGTCCTTCTTTTATCATTGAAATCGGTCAGGCATATGGAGTAGGTCAAAGCTCTGCTTTTTGTACAGACAGATAAAGCTTTGTCATTTGTTCGTGTATCTTCCAGTATGCTTCATGAGCTGACATAAAATAGGATATATTAGAACACATTGCCATATGAGATCACCCTGTAGAAGATAGCTTCTATCTGTAAAGCAGACCACCTTCCAATTCTGGATAGTGATCTGTTATATTTTTGTAAATGAAATGAGAAGACTTTGAATTAAGCTATTTTATATCCTTAATAGTCTGCAAATTGTCTGGAGCAATCACATGCTCAATCCAGTCAAGCAACAAAGAATGGATTGTCAACTTTTTTCATTTATAGTATCTGTCTGTCTATTTATCTCTATCTATCTATCTATCTATCTATCTATCTATCTATCTATCTATCTATCTATCTATCTATCTATCACTATCTATCTATCACTCTATCTATCACTCTATCATCTATCTATCTATCTATCTATCTATCTATCTATCTATCTACTTTTTACTTATCCACTTTACATCCCACTACTTCTTCCCTTCTGGTCATCCCCCACCACAATCCTTTCCTTATCTCCCCCCCCTTTCCTCTCTGAGCCGTTGGGGGCCCACCTGGCTATTTTCCAACCCTGGCACATCAAGTCTGTGAGGCTCTTCCACTGAGGCCAGAAAAGGCAACCCAGCTAGAAGAACATATCCAACTTACAGACAACAGTTTTTGGGATAGCCCCAACTCCAGTTGTTTGGAACCCACAGGAAGACCAAGCTACACAGGTGCTACATATGTGTGGGAAGTCTCTGGTCCAGCCTTTGGTTAGTGGTTCAGTCTCTGAGAGTCCCAAAGGTTCAGGTTAGTTGACTCTGTTGGCCTTCCTGTGGAGTTCCTATCCATTTTGGAGCTGCAATCTTTCCTTCTATTCTTTCATAAGAGTCTGCAACCTTCATCCATTTTACTTTTAATGTTTTGCCATTTTTTATTGTCCATTCAACCATCTGTCCATCCACCAATCCATCTATTCATCCATCCATCCATCTATCCATCTATAATCTACCTACTTGATATCTAGCCATTATTTTTCTATCTCTGGCTAGCAGAGTTTTGTTCTGGTAGTGATGATCTACTACAGGTCCTCTTTGATTCTATCTCAATAAAGATATGAAGTAACTTTGGCTTCTGTAGAAGCTAGTCAAACAATAGAATTTGTTTGACTTGTTTTCTATAAATAGAATTTGCTTGTGCTTTCAAAGCCACTTTTTACTCGTATGAGTTACTGAGGGCCTCAATAAGATAGATTTTGTGTTTTTTTTTTCGAGACAGGGTTTCTCTGTGTAGCCCTGGCTGTCCTGGAACTCACTCTGTAGACCAGGCTGGCCTCGAACTTAGAGATCCGCCTGCCTCTGCCTCCCAAGTGCTGGAATTAAAGGAGTGCACCACCACCGCCCAGCTGTGAGTTTTGCCTATTAACATTTACTATAGAAATTAAAACAGAATTATTTATTAAATAATTTTTCTGTATGGTGGCCCCTATCTGTGATCCCAGCACTTGGGAGACTGGGGAGGGAGGGTATCTGAAGTTTGATGTAAGCCTGAGTATGTTGTACAAAGCTCATGTTTTAAAAGGAAAAAGTCACACAATAGAAAAAAGAGTGAATGAGACAAAAAATTAGGTTTACACATTTTTAAATATTATCCCCCTTAAATTGATTGATATTTGTACTTCTATACTGTGGATAGATGACTGATTTTGTATTTCTATAGGTACTACTATGAAAATGTTGAAATTTTGTACGTAGTTTCACATTATTCACATGCACACACACAAGTATATAACAATGTCTATTCTGGTATTTGTTTTTAAAGAAATCTTAATTTCTTATGAAGAGCAATTGTCTACATCCATTCTGTGAAGGTATCGCAATGCCTTCAGCACAAAGTGTCAGTCTACTAACTATTTTCTATTCTCAGTTAGGCCTGGTATCCAGGGTTTGTTAGTATCTCTCTTCATCCAGATAATGTAACTATTTTTGAGATACATTTGCTGGGGCATGCTTTATGAAGAGGCTGGATTTCAAGAAAACAGATGGGACAGTCATTTTGAAATGACCTATCTCTGAGGGGGGAAGAGTCTATTTATGGATGATCTTTTTACCCTTGTCACCTGTTCTAGCTGTATCCTAGGCCGTGTCTGTCTCTATATCAATGGATAGCTCTGTTTTAGATGTATTGGCACATATACAAATTAGGCTGCTTTACCTTCTATCTTTCAAGTTTCCAATTGTATACACTTGGGGCTAGAATTGTAAAACTGATTAATGACTCATACACTGGAAGGCAATGGCTGAAATTTATCATACATCTCTCCTTAAGAGCAAACACTCAAGTGTTGGAGATTACAGCCATATACCATATTTAACGCTGGCATGAAATGGGAAATGTATCATTGCTAGGTTGTGTTTTATCATTTGCTTATCATTCTGAAATGCTGACATGCTTATTGTTAGAAGGCCTGACATGGAATATCAAAAAAGGAAACAATACACTATGGACACTTCATAGCATCTCATGTCTTGAAATTCTCCATCTTGTAACAGCCAAGCATATGTTTTATGTGTAGTTTAGTCATTCTGTACAAGTTAGATTTCCTGCAGAGGCAGTGGACTTAAGATACCTCATACAATATGCTGCAACTGACCATGGTACTGTGCTCTGAATGTCAAATGTACACAGGAGAGTAGATACCCATTGATGTGTTATATACAGGAAGCTCTCTTTATTTTGGTAGTTGGCTATGAAATTATACTTTAGACAATAATCTATTTATAAATGATTTTATTGATGTTTGAGGTGTATAATAGAACTTGTAGAATACTATGAAAATAAATAGGCAGAGGGAAAACTTGCCCTGTACTTGGTAAGAGTTTAATCATTGAGTCTGTGACATGTAATTACCTGAGAAAGAGTAACCTGAGAAGATAAAGGCTGTTTACATGTATGTGAGTATTGTAGAAGTAAAAGCAGTTCTCCAAAATCCATGAGTCCTAGTTCTGATAGTGTTTCATAATGAAGAGAACAATGTAGAAATTTAGTGCAAGGAATGAAGAGAGCAAGGAAATTTAGGATGAAAGTAATAATTGGGGGAGAGATGAATGAGCCCTGTGATGTTTAATCTTGTGAAGCAGGCTAGAGTTATAATCAGTAGACGAAGGCATCTCCCGGCATGTCTGAGAGAACCTTCTAAGGAGGAATAACATGGGGGTAAGGAACTACCTTGTGTATAGATGTTGCCATAGCTCAAGCTTAGTACTTTGAGGGATTAAAGACAAAAGAAATAGACAACCAACTGATGACCAGCACCCCCTTTTCTGCGTCTTGAACTGAGTTCCATAGCCAAGCCTGACCAACAGGTTGAGTAGAAATGTCTTAATCTGTCAGGCTTTTTTCCCCCTGAATCAACAACCAAATAACTAAAGGAACCAAAAACTAAACAAAATATATAACTAACATAGGCATTAGGGAATCAGTGGTAACAAGTGACCATAGTTTCCACATATGTTGTCAACTTGTATTTCAACTTAATTTTGCTTGGTCAAGGGTATTCCTTGGAAGGGGATTTGTGAACTTTGAGTTCCTTTTAGGTCCTTTTAGACCTCTTCAAAGATCAGGGGAGTTTAAAGAAAGTCTTTTACCAAAATAATTAGCATACAAATTAAAATATTTTGAAAAAGCACCATCAAAATTCTTTCAAGTAATTTGGCTGGGGTAATGTTTTGAGTCCAAGTAGAAAAAATTATGGAGAAGCTAAAATTTGAAAGTAAATCACTGTAGGGCCCCTGTGTGAGTGTTTGAGATGTAGATTCAGCTTTATTCTTGAACAAGACCTGTACAGGAAGAAGCCACACAACTCTTGCATGGGATGGGAAGATGATCATAAAATCTTAGGCCTCATCTTAGTAGCTATGTGTAGGGCATGTGGACCACGCTACCAGAGGAATTGTCATGGAACAGATGTCATGCTCATGAGGCTGAGCATGCCCAAACTCTGGAAATCTCAAAAATTGAGATTAGAATCTCATCTTGAAACCAGTAGGAGTAGGGCTAATTCCGTTCCTGTTTCATTGCTTCCCTCTAAAGATGTAACCAGGTGACCCCCAACCAAGTGGTCCCAGGCAGTCAGTAATGTAACCTAGCATCTGGAGTTCTTTCCCATGCAAATGAGGCATCTCAGTAGACTTAGCTATTAGCCAATGAACTTCTCCCTCCTGGATATTCTCATGACCTTCCTCAAAAGTTATCTAACCTTTGGTTCACCCTGAATAAAGTGCATCTATTCAAATCCACCCACAATAAAGAAATGCAAATAAGCATGTTCATCTCAGAGAATTACTTCACTAAATATTCTCAGAGAAGGCCTCTCCTGCAAACTGGTTCCCAACCAAATTGGGACCCTGCTTGTCCAGGACTCCACTTCTGCCCTCTGGCCTGGCATACAGCAGCACCTGATGCCCCATGGGAGAAGTGGACTTCAGACCCAACCTGTTCTGGACTTCTCCCTGTCCTCTCTGAGCTGGCGTTTGACAGTCTTGGGGGGGGGCATATACCACAAGAGGAGGGGAGAATCTGGTACCATAGTTATGGGCAATTGGTTGTGTATTAGAAGAGAGAGCTCTATTCAACTACTCAATGATGCCATTTCCTGAGGAGCTACCCATGCTCTAGTAGATGGTCCTCTACCCACGCACATGGTGCCAGCACTGAGTAAAGTCATGAAAATAGTGACAGATGGCTAGAAAAAGGATTGGAGTGAGTACTATGTGTCTTCTTTTTGTCCATTGAGTTACCTCACTCAGGATGTTTTCAAGTTCCATCCATTTGCCTAAGAATTTCATGAAGTCATTGTTTTTAATAGCTGAGTAGTACTCCATTGTGTAGATGTACCACATTTTCTGTATCCACTCCTCTGTTGAGGGACATCTGGATTATTTCCAGTTTCTGGCTATTATAAATAAGACTGCTATAAACATAGTGGAGCATGTGACCTTGTTGGAGCATCTTTTGGGTATATGTACAGTAGTTGTATAGCTGGGTCTTCAGGTAGAACTACTTTAAATTTTCTCAGGAACCATCATATTAATTCCCAAAGTGGTTTTACCAGCTTGCAGGCTTACCAGCAATGGAGGAGTGTTTCTCTTTCTCCTCATCCTTGCCAGCATCTGAGAGAATTGGGCAGTGGTCCCTATTAAAACATGTTGTAAGCATGTATAAAATTCCCCAACTGTATAAAATTTATGTCTGGTTAATTTCTGTTAAAACATGAGAGATTAGAAAACCATATTGATGTGAAGAATAGCAGGCTTTCTGCTAGTTTTAATAGAACAAGTTTACACTAAAGCAGTAATTCTTTAATAATATGGTTTTAAAACTCCAGTAAGAAATAAAAACCATTCAAATGGCTTCAAGGATATTAGTAAAATGTCTAGTCATATATCCTAAGCATTATCAGAATATAGAGTAAGTTTTATACAGTTTTTATCTTTCTAAACAAATGATGGAGGTATGCTCTTCTTTGGGAATTGCATTTACATTATTCAAAATAGCAAGGTAGGAAACTGACATTAATATGAATAGAATGATAACTGAATTGAAAGATTGTTTTGTTTTAGTATTTTTATCGGCTACCCAAAGGAATGAGAAAGAACAACTTAGATTTCAGTGGACTCCTTTTTCTTATAAAATTCAGATCAATGGATCCCATTAGAGAGCAGCAATTACTGAGCGCACAATAATCATGCCTTGCTACTATGTCTGTTTTCTTGTATAAAGGTTTAGGTTGCATAACAATTCTCAAGTTGTATTATCAGTTATCTCAGGGATATATATGTACATTATGGTATACATAGATGCATCTATTATATACATGTTGTCCATTTCAAAATCTGTTGCACACTTGTTCAATTTACTACATTCTAAAAAGTTAGAGATTGAGCTATTAGCCCATTTTAGATTTCTGTATTGTATTAACTGCATCCTTACAGTGAAAATAACTTGATAGTTCCTATCAAGTAAAAACATATGACACATAAAAATTAATATAAAGATAAAAACTCTATGTTGGTTTTTCCATCAGAGCTAACTTTGGCTACTTGATGGCATTATTGCTGTTTTGCAGACATTTTGTAATTTTATGATACACAGTTGTTGAGGTCAACACAGTACATCATTTTTATTTTTATAATTTATATACATATTATATAGTCAACAGCTTTTGATATATAATTTTAATATTTTACTTTTTAGTTTAATTTTTTTAAAGATTTATTTATTTATCTTATTTTTATGTGTATGAGTACACTGTAGCTTGTACAGATGGTTGCTCACTCCGGCTCTATACACTGTAGCTGTCTTCAGACACACCAGAAGAGGGCGTCAGACCTCATTAAGGATGGTTGTGAGCCACCATGTGGCTGCTGGGATCTGAACTCAGGACCTTCGGAAGGGCAGTCAGTGCTCTTACCCCCTTCAATTTTTAAATTTTATTTTATAATTTTTATAAATACTTGAAAATAAATAAAAATATCACTTACTAAAATTAACTGAATGCAAAGACTGTAAGACATAATGAATGTATATACAGTTAGAATTGGCATTTGAAATGGAAGCTGTTAAGCTGTTCATATTAAATTTTACCCCTTTAATATCAAATGTATTTTATGCATTTGCTCATCACCAACCCCACAATTTTTCCTTTTATGAAACATCTTAATTCATTGAGAATATCATATTTGCCTACAGTGCACTTGATTCTGTTCATGCCCATTCCTTTCCCTGAAAATTCTCATATACACCCATCTCCTCAGCCCCTTTCGACATTGTATACACACACACACATACACACATGCACATGTGCACACACACACACATGCACACACAATTATTCATAACACTGAGTCCACTTTGTGTTGCCTATAATCTCATGTTTGTGTGGCTATCCAGTGGGCCATATTCTTAGGAGAAAATGACTTGCCCTCTCCCAGAAGCCATTGGCTTCTTAGGGGTTAGAGCTTCTCAGCTCTTCCCCTCACTATACTAGAGTGTTAACTGGTTTGATCTTGTTAGATCTTACATAGGGAAGCAGAGTGGCTATGAAATCAAGACAACAACATTCCTGTCACATCCAGAAGAGACCATTTCCACTCTGGTCTTCCACAATTCCTGGCTCTTTCAGGCTTTCTTCCCTCCTCCAGCAATGGTCCCTAAGCCTGAACATTTCCCAGTCTCACTTTCTCTGAACTTTGACCAATGTGAGTTTCTTCATTAATCAGTATCCACAGCACAAAATAACTTCTCTGATGTGGTCTGGCAGCAGCAATAATCTGTGTTTGCAAAAATAAGCATTTAAGAGGTGTAGTTTTATATTTAATATGAGAATTATAGTAGTAGGTGCCACTACTACGCCTGTAGATGTGTCTGGCAAGGCCTGCTACTGTAGTAACTCACAGCTGGGTCAGACTGTTGATGCCTTTTTCTCACCAGCAGCCTGCACAGCACTTTTCTATACTGTGCAAGGCTGGCAGAGAAAAAGCTCCTGGGTTTGTAATGACTTGAACTGTTTATACCCTGTGAACAAAGTAGGTGGTGTTTCAGCAGTGGGATATTACTATTAAGTTCTGGAGGGTGGTCAGGGGCAGGGGCATGGCCTGGACTGTTCCCCTGACCAACAACTCAAGGGCAGCAAGCTTCTTACTTGGCACCTCGTGGCTTCTGGAAGGAGCCTGTAGAGAGTAAGTAAATTATTCTCTCTTACATGAAAACATACATTAAGTTTATACAATAGACTTCCATATGGGTTTCTCAAAAATCCTTAGTGCTAGCTATCCATCCCCATTCCTCACCTCAGACTACACTTCCACCTCG
>JADRCC010533263.1:13474-23499 GCA_019843855.1 Hylomyscus alleni
ACATATACATGCACACACACAGACACAAACACACAAATGCACACACAAACACAGACACACGCAAGCACACATGAACACATACACAAATGCACACACACACAGACAAACACAAACACACACATGCACACACACATAGAGACGCAAACACACAAGTGCACACAACACACACACATGCACACACACACACACACAGAGCTTTCCCCAGCACCCAGTCTCCCTCCAGCATCCATAGGCTGCCACTGTGTGTTTCCCCTCTGACTCAGAATGAAAAGTACACACTGAAATTTGAACTTCCTACTTTCCTATCAAGTCCCCTGGGAAAAACCACACCTCTGCTCTCCTAAACACACTCTTTCCCACATGCTGTTCTCCTGTGGTCAGGGAGCAGAAAGATGTAAGAATCTGAGGTCTGTGCTGGTTTAATAAAGAAAGGGCAGCTTTCTCCCCAAAAGTCACATTGCTGATGGCCAGTCACTGGAATGGATAGAACCAGAGACATCCTCTTCTTCAGCCATATGTAAGGAATGGTATTCTGACATATGATATAGATATATAGATCTATGCACATAGACGCATATGTGGTGTATATATATACATATAACAGAGAAGAAGAGGGAGAGAGAGTACTCATGGCCCATACCTGGGTCTCTCTGCACCCCGGGCTGATTTCACACACAGAGTGAGTCTGCCTCAGCCTCTGAGGTATTTGAATTTCAGGTGAATAAGAAAAACTTTTTTTCTTTTTCTTTTTTTCATATGTGTATGTGTGGGATGCATGTATGTGAGCATGTGTGGGAGAATGGTTGACATCTAGAATCATCATCCTCCATAACCCTTCACATTATTCATTGAGGTAGGGTCTCCCAACCAAATGTGGAGTTTTGGCTTGCCAGCTTGCTCTGAGGAGCCCCTATCTCTGCCTTACAAACTTGGAATTCCTGGCAGATAGCCAGACCCATGGGCTGTACTTAGGGGATCAGAACTCAAGTGACCACATTGCAGCAAGTGCTTTAACTGCTGAACCATCTCCCCAGTTCCAAATAAGGAATCTTTACTGAAGACTATCATAACAGGGACTGAGAGTAGGCTCAACTCTCAGTGAACGGAGACCTCAGGGATTTATAGCCAAAGCTCGGGGGGGGGGGGGAAGATGGAAAATTACTAAGCAGAGTCATGGAGTGTGGGAGGCCCCTGCTCAACTCCTGCTCAGTGGTGCTGCTATGATATGGACGCTGCTAAGGCTAGAGAGTTAACAGGTTTGTTCCTCAGCCTGTGACACTGCTAGGAGCTAGTGAACCCCTTAGGATATGGGGCCAGGTTGGAGAAAACTAGATCACTGGAGCTGAGCCCTGAAGGGACTGGGGACCCAGGACTCTGTCTTCCTCTGCTTCCCAGCTGCTATGAGGAGAGAGGTTTCCTCTACCTTTCTCCATGTGCTGTAATTTCACGGGGTCTAAAGAGAAGGAGCCGTGATAGCAAGAGCTTTGTCTTTGACCCCAAGAGTCAAAATAACTGTTTGAAGCTGGAGGTATACAGTAAGACGCTGTATCAAAAACCAGAGTGGGGCCCATGAGATGGCTCATTTGGTAAAGGTACTTGTTGTACAAGCCTGGGGAGCTGAGTTCAGTCCCCAAATCCATATAAAGGTAGAAGGGGAGAACCCAATCCACAAATATGTCACACATGCATACATTAATAAGCTACATTAAAAAAAGAAAAGAAGAGGGGGCTGGAGAGATGGCTCAGAGGTTAAGAACACTGACTGCTCTTCCAGAGGTCCTGAGTTCAATTCCCAACAACCACATGATGGCTCACAGTCATCTGTACAGCTACAGTGTACTCATATACATTAAATAAATAAATAGCTAGGCAGTGGTGGCACAGTCCTTTAATCGCAGCAATTGGGAGGCAGAGGCAGGTAGATTTCTGAGTTCGAGGCTAGCCTGGTCTACAGAGTGAGTTCCAAGACAGCCAGGGCTATACAGCGAAACCTGTCTGGAAAAAAAAATAAAAAAATAAAAAGACGCTGCTCAGTCCTGGAGAGAGTTTTTAACAGGAGAGCAAGACTGGCTCCTCCCTGTTCTCACTGGCCTCTAGCCTCACCCTATGATCTTCCCCTACCATATAAACTCCTGTGAGATTCCAGAAAGAACCCACCATAAGATCCTATCACAACTCTACCATCGCCTACGTTATACCCTTGAACCTCCAAAACTATGGTCTAAGAAACTTATTTTCTTTCTAAGTTATCCAGCTTCAGGTATTCCATTATACTTATGGAAAATGAACTGGCCGGGCCTAGCTACATACGCCCAGCATTTAGAAAGCAGAGGCACACTGAGGGTGGGGATCTCAGGGTTATCCTTAGATACATAGTGAATTTAAGGCCAGCCTGAGCTACAAAAAACAACTGTCTCAAACAAACAAACAAAGAAACAAAAGAAAAAAAAAAGAAGACAGGGCAAATTACTCAACGCAAGTACCTGTTACTCAGCCCTACCCAAAGGCCCATCTCCTAATCTCACCTTCAAGGTAAAGCTTTCTTCATATAGATTTTGAGAAGGGACTATTCAGAACATAGCAATAGCATAACCACTTAATAATTCCAGGTTCTGATTATAGCTGAAAAACAGTTGTCCAGATTTAAGGCTAATTGTAGTGCTACAGGACCCAAGAGCCCAAATCTGCTGCACTTGGGCACAGAGACTTGGACAAGTTCTAGAATCCTCCCAGGCCTCTACTGACTCATGGTTACATGGCCACAGCAAATGGACATACCTCATAAAGCTGCTATAAAAACAAAACGAGGGGCCGGGCGGTGGTGGTGCACAACTTTAATCCCAGCACTTGGGAGGCAGAGGCAGGTGGACTTCTGAGTTCGAGGCCAGCCTAGTCTACAGAGTGAGTTCCAGGATAGCCAAGGGCTACACAGAGAAAACCTGTCTCAAAAAACCAAAAAAAAACCCAAAAAAAAACAAAACGAGGGCCAGTGGGATGGCTCCATGGGGAAAAGCACCTGCCACTCAGTGATGCGAACTTGGTGACCTATGTTCACTACTTAGCACATAAAGGCACACAATATTAAGTAATATATTTTAAAAATGAATTAGCACATACTAGAGTTTAGCCCATATGGTAAAGGCTGAGCGTGCCAGTACTGGGAAGTGGGAGGGACTTTGAGGAAAGAAGTTACATGATTGGGGGTCTCCCTTGCTCCTCTAGCAGCCAGGAGGTGAGAAGTTCTGCCCTTAAAGCTCCTACATCTAAGATTACTCCACACACTCCTTCCAGTGGGCCTTCCAATAAAATGTCCAAGAAAATACTAATGCCGGGTGGTTGTGTGGAGAACTCTGCTCCTTACCATGGACTAAAGCTGTCAAGAACAGAGACAAAAGAAGCCATTTGTTCTCCCTAAGTGTTGATAACCTCAGAAATTATCACCCGGACAGGAAGTCGACTAACACACTTGACACAAAATGCTTGTCAGAGCGTACCAGTTCTGTGAAGGCCATCTTACTATTTAGCCATGAGCAGAATTTAATGATAATTTAAATTACAGAAGTAGGAATTAGACAGGGTTAAAGAAACTTCAACCTTTTTGTAGGGTAAGGTAAGATAAACACTCGTTATTTAACCCTAGACAGAAAACAAAGAGTGGAAAAGAATCATACCAACTTTTCAAAGGGAAAGTGCAGAGGAGAAAGAAGAGTTCTGAAAAAAAAAGTCAGAGTGTTTTTTTTTTTTTATTTTTATTATTTTTTTTTATATTTTTTTTATTTTCTAAATAATATTTAATGAACAATCAAAAACAACAAGAACAAACCCCTGTTGCCTCCCCCCACCCCATGCCCGCCACCCCATCCTCTCCCACTTATCAGCCCTGTCATTCCCCTACACTGGGGCATAGAACCTTCACAGGGCCAAGGGCCTCTCCTCCCATTGATGACCGACTTTGCAATCCTCTACTATACACATGCTGCCAGAACAATCAGTCCCACCATGTCAGAGTGTTATTTTTATTTTATTGAAACAATAAACGTGAACGACTTCTAGTCTCTGGATCAGCCATTGAAATGTAGAGGGCTTAGTGCTAGCTCAGCAGCAGAGCAGTAGCCTAGCATGCACAAGGCTTCACAGGCCCAGCCCCACAGATAAGAATACTAAGGGAAAAACCATCTAATGACATCTGTAAAGGATGGTGATAAATCGCATTCCTTCCTTCCACAGGCTTCTAGACACCGCCCCCAACAGGGTGAAAAATCCCACAGCTCAGTCAGTGTGAACAAAGATACTGTGCCATCCACTGAAGCCTGGGCCACCTGGAACACGGCCCTTCCCCCAAAGAGGCTCGGGGATCATCACAGGAGAGGGGGCATGAAGACAGTAGGAGATTCGGTGGGAAGACCCTATTGCTGAGGACTTCACAGAGTATGGAGGAAAAAATCAAGTTAGTACTGACCGGGAAACTTCCTCCTTACTGGCCACCTTCATAGCAATGGAAGGTGTTATGCAGACTGTGGGGCTGGGTAGTCCATCAACAGACTTAGCCGGATGTGAATCACAATAATGACCAGGATAAGATATGCCAGTAGTTGAAATAATGGTACAGCTGTCATGGCACCAACCCACCACTTTCTGATTGGATGTAAGGCCCATTTAAGGGGAAAATACATGCCTGGCTCTGCAAATCAGGCAAAAGCACATGGCTGGGGAGCTCATAGTACCCTGGGGTGAACCTACTACTAGTGTTTTGCTAGGTGGACATAGGATCAAACTGCCCTCTGATATCAGGTCTCTGTATCCACAGATTACTGCAGCTCTGAGACTACATCAGAGAGGTTGTTCTGTGTAGTGAATAATGGATGCCTGGCCAAAGTGCAAAAGTGAGTGATCATCAAGTGCTTAGCCACAAATGGGACATCACATCACTCCTGAAGCCTCAGGAACCATTGTAGAAGAAAGGCTGGAAAGACTGTAAGGAGCAGCGGTTAGGGAGGACTCAGAGACTAGCAAGCAGCATCTTCTAGACATGAAAGGACTGTTGTACCCAGTGATTCATGGCAGTCGTGGACGCTGCACTGGACCCCTACACAATATCAAGCTAGTCAATATTCTAGCATGAAGTAGAAAGAAGTAGATTTGTGGGTCCCACCATATGTACAATTTATGGTTTCTGGAGAGTTGGTTTTCTTTAAGGTCCCTGGTTGGTAAATCATCCTCCAGAGGATAGACACACACCTGGAAATATATGGACAGTATAAACCGAGGTTGGTGAGTTATTAAGTAATAATAATTAATAATGGCATGAAGTTGAGGAGGATTAGGAGATAGGGATGGACCTAGGAGGAGCATGTGAACTTGATGGGGTGCATATGATCAAAATACACTGCATGAGCCTGATGTAGTGGCACGTGCCCTCAATCCCAACACTCAGGAGGCAGAAGCTGGTAAATCTGTACGAGTTTGAGGCCTAATTTATATAGTAAGTTCAAGGATAACCAGGGCCATACAAAGACCTTGTCCCCAAGGACAAAAATAAAAAAACTAAACCAACGAAAAAATATACATTGATGACATTCTTAAATAATTCTTAAAATGTCTTTTCAAAATGATTGTTAAGGGCCAGAGGTTATGGAGGACTTCTGTGAACTGGTGTTTTCTGGACATGATAGCTGAGCTCACAGCATCTGTGATCGTATGTACAAAACCTGCACAAGATCAAGCCAGAAAAGCCGTCCAGTATAGAGGAGGGAGGGGCATAGGAAATCCTACCCCCTAGCTGAAAAGCTATTGGCTACTAATGGCCACCAAGGGAAGGAGTCAGTTTCTGTCTTGCTCTTTTTTAACCATTGTGTAGAAAGATGGCACTTGGGGCTGGTGAGATGGTTCAGCAGTTAAGAGCGCTGACTGCTCTTCCGAAGGTCCCGAGTTCAAATACCAGCACCCACATGGTGGCTCACAACCACCAGTAGTGGAATCTGACACTCTCTTCTGGTGTGTCTGAAGACAGCTATAGTGTACTTATAAAATAACAAGTAAATCTTTGGGCCAGAGCGAGCAGTGACTGAGCAAGAAGGGTGGTCTACCGAAGCGAGCGGGCCGAACGGAGTGAGCAGAGGTCCTAAAAGTCAATTCCCTACAACCAGATGAAGTCTCATAACTATCTGTACAGCTACGGTGTGTACTCATATGCACAAAATAAATACATCTTTTTTTTTGTTTTTTTTGTTTTTTTTGTTTTTTGTTTTTCGAGACAGGGTTTCTCTGTGTAGTCCTGGCTGTCCTGGAGCTCACTTTGTAGACCAGGCTGGCCTCGAACTCAGAAATCCGCCTGCCTCTGCCTCCCAAGTGCTGGGATTAAAGGCGTGCGCCACCACCGCCCGGCAAATCTTTTTTTTAAAAAAAGAAAAAGGAAAGAAAGATGGTGCTTGCTGTCACTGTATGCTTATCTCAGTAGCTTCTCAATTTCCAGTACAATTGCTTACACTGAACAAGCTGCCTCCCGGGTGCTAGAAAGACAAGAATGCACTATCATGCCCAGCATGGTTGAATATTTTATTTTATTTATTTGTTCATTTTAATATTTAGAGATTTTTTTATTTTATTTTATGAGAATGGGTGTTTTGACTCTGTGCATGTCTCTATACCACATGCACACAATGCCCAAGGAGGCCAGAAGAGGGAGTTGGATCACCTGTGACTAGAGTTACAGATGGTGGTAAACTGTTGTGTGGGTGCCAGGAATCGAAGCTAGGTCTTCTGGAAGAGCAGCTGGTGCTCTAAGCTATCTTAGCATCTCTCCAACCCTCTGGATATCTAATTTTAGAGAAACAGTTTCATTAGAAACTTGAGTAGATCTCTCTCTATGCTTAGCAAGTAGTGAGCCTGCTACATGTTCAATGCATTTGAGAATAGACCATTTTCAAAACAGTTTAGTTGGTGTCTTAGGGTTTCTATTGCTGTGAAGAGATGCTTATCAAGGAAAATGTTTGGTTGGGGCTAGCTTGCAGGTTTAGTCCATTATCATCATAGTGGGAAGCATGGCAGCTCGCAGGCAGACATAATGGTGGAGAGGGAGCTGAGAGTTCTGCATCTGGATGAGCAGACCTGAGGAAGAGTGAGACACTGAGATTGGCTTGAGCTTTTGAAAACCCAAAGTCTAACCAACCAACACCCCCCCACACACACACACACACACACTTCCTGCAAGAAGGACGTACCTACTCCAACAAGGCTGCACACCTCCTAATACCTGCAAAGTATCGTTACTCCCTAATGGCCAAACATTCAAATATATGGGTGTATGAGGCCATTTTTATCCAAACCACCACAGTTGGGCAGGGAAACCTCAGTACCTCAGTACCTCAGTACCTCTCCACTTCTTAGCTTGCTTTTTTTTTTTTTTTTTTTTTTTTAGTGAAGAATATAGACTGTTGTTTTAAAGTCACTAGGTAATTACATCTAAAATTACTTTACAGAAACTAGACGTAGTTTGCTAGTTACTTTATCTCGTTGCTATGATAAAGTCCCTGATGAGGCAATTCAAGAGTTTCTTTGGCTTACAGTTCACTGTAATGGGGAAGGTTTGGCCACAGGAGCTGAGGCAGCTGGTAGCACTGAATCTACAGTCAGGAAGCCAAAAAGGTGAATGCTGGCATCCTTTTGGGTCAACCTGAGACTCTGCCTATGGAATGGAACCACCCGCATGCAGGGAAGGTTTTCCCACCTCAGTTAATCCTTCATGGAAACACTTTCATGAGCATACTAGAGGCACATCACCTTGGGGACTCTAAATCCTCTCAACTTGACAGTCAGAACTGGCCAGTGTTGCAGAACACTGTGCTATAGCTTGCAGGTAATTCTAGGACTCGGAAAGCCCTAACAGTGGATCCCAGAGCAGGCTAGGTTACCCTGGATCAGTAAGATCCGCATTCAACTGAAAGGCCTGTCCCAATAAGGTGGAAAGGGACTGAGGAAGATTTCCAGTGTCAATCACTGGCCTCCATATGCATACATGTGAACACACACGTACACACACACACACACACACACACACACACACACACACACACACACGTACTTGCAATTAAGCTGTAGTTTGTTGATTAGGAGACAAACCAAAGAAAATCCAGCCAAGTGTGGTAGCCCACACGTATAATCCCAGTACTGACGAGGCTGAGGCAGGAGGATTGATGGTTCTAGATCAGCCTGGACAACACAGTAAAACTCAATCTGAAGAAACAGAGAAGGGGGAAGGGGAGGGGAGGGGGAGAAGGAGGGATGGGAGAGAGAGAGAGAGGGGAAAGAGAAAGTCAAAATCTGAAACAAAATTAAACCGAAATACAGGAAAGAAAACAAACAGAACTCAGGGAAAACCTGAAGAACAGCCCAGCTTCACTCGTGTCCAGTTCCCACCTATCAAAAAGGAGAAGTTCTTTATGGTGTGTGTGTGTGTGCGTATGCGTGTGCGTGTGCATGTGTGTATGTGTGCGTGTGGAGCACCCCAGCTTCACTCGTGTCCATTCCCACCTATCAAAAAGGAGAGGTTGTTTATGATGTATGTGTATGTGTGTGTGTATGTGTGTGCATATGTATGTGTGCGTGTATGTGTGCATGTGGAGCATCCCAGCTTCACTCATGTCCAGTTCCCACCTATCAAAAAGGAGAAGTTCTTTATTGTGTGTGTGTGTGTTTGTGTGTACGTGCGCATGCGCGTGCATGCGTGAACATGCATGTTTGCTTGCTATGTGCATGTGAAGGCTAGAGTCTGACATTGGGTGTCTTCTTCCATTTCTCTTCTATGTCTTTTGCTGAATCCAGAGCTCACCATTTAGATTGACTGAGCAGTGAGCTGTAAAGAACATCCTGTCTCTGTTCCCTCAACACCGGGTTTACGGGTAAAAAATGCTGCACTTTCCTTTTCTATGGCTGCTGAGGATCCAAACTCAGGTCATCGTGCATATATGGCAAGCACTTTATTCATAGATCCATGAATCATGATCCCCCTAGACCATTTGATTTTGTTCCAAAAGCTTTAAGGAAAAAAATAAAAAGACAGTCTTGGGTAGCCCAGGCTGGTCCCAAGCTCACTATGGAGCTAACGATGACTTTGAACTTCAGATCCTTTGACCTCTACCTCATAAATGCTGGGATTACAGGCAAATCCCACCAAGCCTAGTTTACATAGTACTGGAGATGTCCTGTAGGCTACACCCTACCCACTCACAGTATATTGCTAAAGGTGATTGTTAGCATACCTGTACAGTTGTTTTGACAGATTCAACCTAGGGCTGCACAAGTGCCAAGCAAGGGAGCCACCATTGAGCTCTGTCAGTTCTCTCTTTTTGCTTTTAATTTTGAGACAGAGCCTTACTATCTTGCTTAGGCTGACCTTGAACTCTTGTCCTACCTGATTTAGCCTTCCAAGTGGTAGAAGTCCAGGCCTGCACCACTAGGCCCAGCTTTACACAGTACAGACCCACTAATGGAAGCACATTTAGAAATGTCTCTGTCACAATTCATCCATAGTTCCCAAGATCACAGCTGACTTCAAAACCAAGTGTAAGCCAGGCAGTGGTAGCTCATGCCTTTAATCCTAGCACTTGGGAGGCAGAGGCAGGTGGATTTCTGAGTTTGAGGCCAGTCTGGTCTACAGAATGAGTTCCAGGACAGCCAGAGCTACACAGAGAAACTCTATCTCAAAAAAAAAAAAAAAAAAAGAATAATAGCCGGGCAGTGGTGGTGCATGCCTTTAATCAGAGGTAGGCAGATTTCTGAGATTGAGGCCAGCCTGATCTAATGAGTGAGTTCCAGGACAGCCAGGGCTATACAGAGAAACTCTATCTCAAAAAAAAAAAAAAGAATAATAGCCGGGCAGTGGTGGTGCAAGCCTTTAATCCCAGCACTTGGGAGGCAGAGGCAGGCAGATTTCTGAGTTTGAGGCCAGCCTGGTCTACAGAGTGAGTACCAGGACAGCCAGGGCTACACAGAGAAACCCTGTCTCAAAAAACAAAAAAAAAAAAAAA
>JADRCC010533274.1:0-11455 GCA_019843855.1 Hylomyscus alleni
TTTTCATAGTGCTTGATTTAGTACCCTACATGAGCTTACAGGGTCAGGCTTTTTATAAAAGAAGCATCGATGTTTTCCTGAATCTTGGCTGCTGAATGCATACTGCAACCCAATTAAATGGTTGCAGCCAGTGAGGGAGATGTGAATCTAATGAAACTGTCATGGCACAAGAGTTTGAGGTTTGTGGTAGTACCTGTTTCGTTTACCCATGTCAAATGACTTCATCACAGCGTCCGCACTGCTCTCATGCAGCTTCTTTAATTCCTAGGTTGTAGAAAGTGGTGGTCCAAAGAGCCTACACGGACTTGAACAGAGGTATGCTTCTTTTTTTAATTTCTTGGGAATAATTCCAACTTGCAAAGGAATTGGAAGAATGAATGTAACAGTCTGGCCACATTCACTGCCACTCTGTACCCAAGCTTTGTCATTCCTGCTGCAGACATTTTTCTCTGTCAAGTTTGTTTGCCTGAATACTTTGCTCCAAAGCAGAGTGAAGACTGTGGACTGGTTTACTAAATTGCCTTTTGTGAATGTGTCTCTTTTAGTTTGCTAGAAACGGTCCTCAGCTACATTAACACAGTAGCACAGTCCATGGAAAAGAACGCAGACAAACTGACTGGGAAGTTTTGGCGTGCGCTGCTCAGCAGAGCTTATGACGTGCTGGATAAGGTAAGCTTTCCAGGCTTTCATTTCTCCCCTTAATTATCATGCTTGTTACTACTTTTTATGCCATTGTAAAATTATTTAACTCAAACTTGCACTTTAACAATACACTTTTTTTTTTTTTTTTTTTTTTGGTTTTTCGAGACAGGGTTTCTCTGTGTAGCTCTGGCTGTCCTGGAACTCACTCTGTAGACCAGGCTGGCCTCGAACCCAGAAATCTGCCTACCTCTGCCTCCCAAGTGCTGGGATTAAAGGTGTGTGCCACCACCACCACCCGGCTTACACTTTTTTTTTTTTAAGATTTATTTATTTTATGCATGTGAGTACACATTGTAGCTGTACAGATAGTTGTGAGCCTTCACCTGCTTGTTGGGAACTGACTTTAGGACCTCTGCTCAAAGATTTGTCTTATTATTAAATAAGTACACTGTAGCTGTCTTCAGACACACCAGAAGAGGGCGTCAGATCTCATTATAGGTGGTTGTGAGCCACCATGTGGTTGCTGGGATTTGAACTCAGGACCTTCGGAAGAGCAGTCGGTGCTCTTAACCGCTGAGCTATCTCACCAGCCCCAAAAATACACTTAACTAATAACTTTTCTTGATATAGGAAAGCTCACATTTTTCTTGTTCAAGTCTCTTCATGTCTAAAAACAAACTTGTCTGGAAAATAAGTATTTCCCTACCAATGATGAGACAATGATGAGAACATGTGCCTCAATAAATGTGATGAATTTAATCGTTGATCATGTAGATATAACGGTCTGCGACAATGAAGTGGGATAATATAAAAGGCTGTTTAGATGTAGTAGATACATGCTGGGCCTTGAAATCAGAACATGGCAGAGTAGCTTACTTCCTTTTAGTGTTGCAGTTTTGCTTTATTTGTGATTAGTAATAACTGCCTGAGAGCTGTTGTAGAATTATGTGAGAGAACATGTGTGAAAATGTCTGGCACCTCAGGGTTTATAATAAAGAAGAGTCTGAGCTGGCCATGGTGATTTGTGGAACATGGCTGTAGTCCCAGCTCTCAAATCGGAATTCAAGGCTAGCCTGGGCTACCTGGGATATGCTTTCTGTCAAAATAATAAAGTCTGTCTTAGAAAGTTGAGTTTCTCCTTTTCTTTTTGTGTTAAATGTTCCCTTCTCTGTAGGTTAATGCCTTGCTGCCCACAGAAACATTCGTCTCTGTGATTAGAGGGCTGGTGGGCAACCCCCTGCCATCTGTTCGTAGGAAAGCTCTGGATCTTTTGAATAACAAGCTCCAGCACAACACATTCTGGAAGAAGAAAATGGTAAGTGAGGCCCCTATTGCAAACCTGCAGGACTTCATCTACTTGTTTCGCCTGCCTGCAATTCTCTGGCACACCATCTAAAATGGAAGGCTTTACTGTCTGGGTTAGCATAGTGTGTGTGATGTATGAGAGAGAGACACACACATGCTGTCAAGGAAGATCTGAGGATGGAATTCCTGATGCACTTCTGCTTGCTGTGACCCATGCAGCCCTTAGCTGAAGCATATTTTGATCTTTTCTCACTGGGACACTGTGTATGGATCAGAAGTTGGTCAGACAGTATATGCATATGCTTAGCAGTAAGAAAGGCAGATGGTGTAGTGACACTTAAGAGACCAAGACAAGAGGATATCAAGTTCATGCCCTGTCTAGGCTGTATAGTGAGTTCAAGGTCAATCTGGACAGGTTAGTGAGACCCTATCTCAAAACCAACAGTATAAAGAGGTCTGGAGCTGGAGCTCTATGGTAGACCTCTTGTTTAACATGATGAAGGCCCCTAGCTAACTTCTCTACACTGGGGACTGGGAGAACAGTTGCTTGAATGTGGTTGTGTAGTGGGACTCAGATCCAAGCAGGGGAGACCAGACCGGCCCTTCTTGTAGCTCTGATTCCTGGTTGTTTGGCTGCCATTTCTTCAGGTTCACCGCTTTCTCAAACTGGTTCCAGTCCTTCTGGCCATTGTGCAACATAAGAAAAAGGAGGCAGAAGATGAACAGGCAATTAACAGACAGACAGCGCTGTACACCCTGAAACTCCTATGCAAGAACTTTGGGGCACAGAACCGAGAGCCTTTCATACCAGTTCTTAGCACTGCAGTAAAGCTGATAGCACCAGAGAAAAAGGAGGAGAAAAATGTCCTGGGAAGCGCCCTGCTGTGCATAGCAGAGGTGACGTCCACTCTGGAAGCTCTGGCCATCCCCCAGCTGCCCAGGTACCTTGGAATAGGAGCCACTACAACAGAAAGGGGGAAGGAATGCCTTCAGGACTTTCCGCTTCTTGAATAGAAAGGAAATGAAAATAGAGTTGTGAAAGAATCGATCTTTTCTTTGCTCTGGAAAATGCACTGTTCTGTGACCTTCAGATGTTGCTTGGTGATGTTCTTCCTTTAGGGAGCCACTGTGCTTAGGATGCAGTGGAAGCATGGCCTTTTGCTGTGGCAGAGGGAGGCTGGATGCTTCCGGCTCTACTCTTGGCTCTGATCATAGCCTGCCATACAGCTCTAGCAAATCACTTCTCTTAAAGCACTGTAATACTCAGGCATTTATAGGCCTTGTGCTTTGCACACAACCTGACACCTAGCACATGTTCAGCCATTGAAGAACATTGTTTTTCACAGTTACCGTGTGTCAGCACTGTTGGCACCAAGGATTTCTTGGATGGAGTGGTAGAAAGTGTACAGGTGGTATTCTGCACACCGTGGGTCACAGTGTTGCAGCAAACACAGCTGGCTGAGAATTTTTCTTCATGGCTTATCTCCCTTCTTTAGTGTTTGTGGCTTGAAGCTGCTCTAAAGCACTTTTTCTTTCTTGCCAGCATGATGCCTTCGCTGCTGACAGCCATGAAGACTACCAGTGAATTGGTCCACAGTGAGGTCTGCCTACTCAGTGCCCTGGCTGCCCTGCACAGAGTCGTTGAGACGCTCCCACACTTCATCAGCCCCTATCTGGAAGGTCTTCTGACCCAGGTAGGATTTGGTTAATTATGACTTGCTTCCCAGATGGCAAGGGAAACAGTTTTACCCATTCAGTCTTCTTATGGCTCTTTCTGTGCTCATTGCTTGTTTCTTTCCATAATTGATTATGTGATTCTTGTTTCCAAACAGAGGTGTGTGTTTGTTGAATATGTATCTTTTTTTTCTTCCATTGTCATTTCTGCTTCATCATGGAACCAACAGGCAAAATAGGAGGGTGTCTCTGTCTTTCAGCTGTGTGTAATGTTCAGCTTTTATTTACCTTAGATCTTTGAGGATGGGCAGGAAATGTTGCCCGCTGTTATTTAGGAAATTAGTGTGTCTGTGGTTTTGATGGGAAAGCTCCTTTAACTGTAAGGTGTTTTGTATAGTGGGCATCTTTGTTTACAGGTGAGCGGTTGCCTGTCAGCACACTTGGGCAAGTGGCATTAACTGCAAATACCCATGGAAGTCTGTCCTTGATCAGGTTACTAGTGTTCTAGTTTGTGATCATTCACCGTGTGAGCTGAGTTTTGACTGCCTTGGTGCTGGTGACTTGACATTCGCTGTCTATTGCAAGGACTCAAAGTTGCTGTCTCTTGGAAGGGGGCTTAAGCTGATGGAGTCTTCCTCAGCTACTTTCAGTTGAGCAAGAACCTGAGTTGTAGGAAAGCCATGAGGCTGAGAGTCCTTTGTGCTTCTGCACTCAACATTCACCTCCTTTATTGACTTCCAGTGAGGGGAGTCATGTACTCAGTTTTATCTGCAGTCAGTCAGTTTGCATTAAAAGAATTATTTGCTCTGGCATTTGATGGCTGCATGCCATCACCAAGCCTTTCTGTGAGTGTGGTTGCCAGCATAGTCCAATGCCCTCAGTCACTGTTTTTCGTGTTCCTGCAGGTGATTCACCTAGAGAAAATCACTAGTGAAATGGGTTCTGCCTCACAGGCTTATATACGCTTGACAGCTCTTAAAAAGACCCTGGCCACTGGGCTCTCACCTCGAGTCCTACTTCCAGCCATTAGCAAGACTTTCAAGCAGGTCCAGAAGAACTGGAAGGTGAGTGTTGACTGTTGGACTCTGGAGAGGGAAGGTGGTCCTGAAATGTTGAATGTTCGTGTCTGGGAGCATAGCATCATTCACTTCTGTGAGGGTGCCCTGAGCTCTAAGACAAGGCAAACATTCTCTGTTGTATTCTTGGTAGCATCACATGGGCCCATTTATGAGCATCTTACAAGAGCACATTGGGGTGATGAAGAAGGAAGAGCTCTTATCTCACCAGTCTCAGCTAACCACCTTTTTCCTGGAAGCCCTGGACTTCCGGGCACAGCACTCAGAGGTGAGCTTGTCCCCACTCCCCATGCCTCGAAAGTTGTTGTTCCCTATCTGTGCAAGAGCCAGATAAAAATTAACATGTGGCTTCTGTCCTTCCCAAAGCATTTAGTCCATGCTAATTAGGTCCTGTTTTCAGGATGATCTAGAGGAAGTTGGGAAAACGGAAAGTTGGATCGTTGACTGTCTAGTGGCCATGGTGGTGAAGCTTTCAGAGGTCACATTCAGGCCTCTCTTCTTCAAGGTGAGCCTTTCTTGCCTGCATGTCTTGCTCGCCGTCACTGGCAGGATGAGTAGATGATGTCACTGTTCTCTCCTGGTTGTAGCTGTTTGATTGGGCCAAGACAGAAGATGCCCCAAAGGACAGGCTCTTGACATTCTACAATCTGGCCGACTGCATTGCTGAGAAGTTGAAAGGCCTTTTCACTCTGTTTGCTGGCCACTTGGTGAAACCTTTTGCTGATACTTTGAACCAAGTAAACATCTCCAAAACAGGTTGGTAGCTCCTTTGGACCAAGGCACCCTTGTCCATGTGTCTGACACAGGCAGTTAGCATAAGACCTAGAGCTCAGAAAAGACTTTCATGGTCCTTGGTCTAAGGATGGTGAACTTTTACTCTGCCATATTTTCTATTATGTTAGAACTAATTATCGACATAGGAGAAAGGATAAAGTGGGCATTATTACTCATCAGTGGTAGTAGCTGTATAATAGGAAATTTGGGGCTGGAGACAGCCCAGTGGTAGAGTGCTTCCCTGATATAGGTAAGGTCATGGGTTCCATCCTCGGGTTTGGATTGGTCTATACTCTGCTAATAATTAGCTGAAGTGACTGAACTTACCCAACTTAAGCCCTGTCTCTGGAGACCATTGTTCGGTGTTCTGTCTTTTATAGCTTCTAGGTCATTCCCACAATCTCCTGGTTGTAATTGTGACAGTGACTCTAAGCACCAGGACTGAGTGTTTTGCACTTGTACTCTTTCCCTGTATACAGATGAAGCCTTCTTTGACTCTGAACGTGACCCCGAAAAGTGCTGTTTGTTGCTGCAGTTTATCTTGAACTGCTTGTATAAGATCTTCCTTTTTGACACCCAGAATTTCATGAGTAGAGAGAGAGCAGAAGCCTTGATGATGCCCCTGGTGGATCAGGTAACCCACTGCAAGGCCTTCTGCCACTGAGGCCTCCTGGATCCATCTTTGCTGATTTTGTGTGTGCTGCATGATAGCTTGTGAGGCTTAGTCATACGGTGTTTTCAAGGAGAGGGATCCTTTTAAGGAAATGTTACTCAAAAATGGATTTTCCATGGTTTAACTTGTCTTTATTGTGGAATTCATTGAGTTTTACTTGGGAATTTTTCAAAGGAAAGAAGTAAGATCTCAATGTTAGTGTATCCATTGAAAAGGTGTGTTAACTGTTGTTAAAGGAGCCTCGCTGAGCGTGGCTACTCCCACAGGAAAGTACCACCACCCCAGGTCTTCCAGAGGGAGAAGTTGATGCTAAGGGCTTTTGCAGCTGTTTGAGCTCCAGAGGGAAGAAGTTGGCCCTAGAGATAAAATTATCGTGGGGGAGAACTTACTTTTTGAGCCTGTTAATGCTATGAAAGATGGTGAAACACACACTAGGGATGTATTCGGGCACAAGGAAAATGTGACCTGTTGCTGACATCCCACATGTCTGTCTTCCCAGCTCGAAAACAGACTTGGAGGAGAAGAAAGGTTTCAGGAACGGGTAACAAAGCACCTGGTACCCTGCATTGCACAGTTCTCTGTGGCCATGGCAGATGACTCCATGTGGAAACCCCTGAACTACCAGATTCTGCTGAAGACAAGAGACTCCTCCCCTAAGGTGAGGACTGGGAGTCAGTCTTGGATGCTGCATTCCTTCCTCCTGGGTGTTACTTAAATGCCCTCCTGGAGTCTTGTTGTCAGCCCAGGGCACTGATAGGGAGAGTCTGGCCCTAGGCCTGTACTACTAGAGGTCTGATATACTGTGTGATATGGAATTCTAGCTTTTATAAAGAATTCTTGGGCTGGAAAGATGGCTCAGCTGATAAAGTGCTTGTTGTGCAAGCCTATGAACAAAGTTTGATCTCCAGAACTCACATAAAAAGCCACATGCTGGGGTGTGGAGAGATGGGTCAGCTCTTAGGAGTTGGCTGCATTTCCAGAGGACCCAAGTTCAATTACCAGTACCACATGGTGGCTCACAACTGTTTATGGCTCCAGTTCCAATGGCTCTTATATACACCTTCCTCAGATATACACTCAGACAAAACACCAATGCACATAAAATAAAAAATAAGTCATTTAAGGAGGAAAAAAAAAACCACCAGCATGCTGGCATGTATCTGGGAATTACATGAAAAATGAGAGATTTGCTGAAAAAAATTAAGGTGGTGGCACCTGAGGAACAACAGTTGAAACTGGCCTCTGCCCTTCAGATACATGTGCACACAAGTGCACACATAACCACCACACATCCACACACACACACACACACACACACACACACACATTATATAGTAAAGAATTCCTTATTTCTTCTGTAGGCTCTCATAAATAGCTATATTTCACAATGACCTACATATAGTAGGCATAAGCATTAAAATACTTTATTAATACTTCTAAGTGTCAAAGAGTAAAAACTCCAGACCATTGCTTTTATGTCACTGTGCTCTGACATAAGTGATTCTGGTGTGCACAGAACACTCCTTTATTTGGAGCCATGGTTAAAAATGAGTGCCATGGTACCTTGAGTGAAGTTAAAATTCCTTACCTGAAATTTTCTAGCAGTTTTATTAATAAATCACCCCTATCAAACTATCAACTAAGAGCCTCACTGGGAGACTGGAGAGATGGTTCAGCAGTTAAGAGCACTGACTGCTCTTCCAGAGGTCCTGAGTTCAATTCCCTGCAACCACATGGTGGCACACAACCATCTGTAATGGGATCTGGTGCCTCTTCTGGTGTATCTGAAGAGAGCAATGAGTTACTCATACATAAAATAAATAAATCTTTGGAAAAAAAAAGAAAGAGCCTTGCTGGTAAACAGTTCAAAGCAGACTTTTTAGTAGGATTCATTCAATTGATTACATTTCTAGGAGTTAAAAACAGTAAAGCTATCTATCATAGTTGCAGAAACATTTTAGTATTTTATTTTGCTTACTGTTATGAAAATCTTGATTAAATATAATTATGAAAATTATTCCAAATTAGAAAGGGGTATTGTTTTGTTTCAGTGGCCTGCTATTAATACCTCATAGCTACTTGCATTGCTTATGATAGGCAAGATGTGTGGAGAGAAACACCTTTTGTTCAGTGCTGAAAGGAAAGTAGCCTAGTGGGAGTCTTGGTCACGCAGGGACTGCCAGAGGCGCTACATCACCAGGTTGGCAGTCTAGGCCAGCCAACACCTCCAGCTAGGTCCGTGTTAAGACGCCCTTAAGTTTGCATGTGGTGTTGTTTTGTTTTATATTTATGTATTAGGGTGAGGGCATAAGCTTGCTGTGGTGTATGTGTGGGGTCAGAGGACAACTTCTAAGAGATAGTTCTCTTCTTCCCCCATTAAGTGTGTCCTGAGGACACGAGGCTTAGTGGCAGCACCTTTTCCCACTGAGCCATCTTACTGGCTTTTCTGTGGTCTTTTGTTTTATATTGTTTTCTCATGTTTTAAAGAGCTACAGTGCTAGAACATAGTTTGGAAAACTGTTATGTAGGCTACCCTTAATCTAGATAGCTCTCAAATGGCTAGAACTGGAGAGATGGTTCATAGTACCATATGTTCAAGAACATAGTAGTTCTTTTTATGGTAGACATTGAGTGATCACAGTGAGGGTGTAAAAGAGCACAAAGTGTCAAAAAGCCATTTCCATTCGGGCCTCAGCAGAGCAGCAGTGAGGGACAGATGACATGGTCTCCTCCTTGATGGTGAGCGGCAGTGAGGGACAGATGACATGGTCTCCTCCTCAGCAGTGAGCGGCAGTGAGGGACAGATGACACGGTCTCCTCCTCAGCAGTGAGCGGTAGTGAGGGACAGATGACACGGTCTCCTCCTCAGCAGTGAGCGGCAGTGAGGGGCAGATGACACAGTCTCCTCCTTGATGGTGGTTCCTTCCAGGTGCGGTTTGCAGCCTTGATTACTGTCTTGGCACTGGCTGAGAAGCTGAGAGAGAATTACATTGTTCTGCTACCGGAGTCCATTCCTTTCCTAGCAGAACTGATGGAAGGTAAGTTTGCAGCTAACACTAACACAAGTGAGGAAGCTGTCACCGCAGAGTCCCTGAGATGGCACTGCTCATATAGGTCACAGTGCTGTTTGTGAAGTAACTTGAGGTATTTACAGGACCCATTGTCTGTGCCATTAAGGGCACAGTCAGTCAGTGTAAGGTGCTGACATAATCTTACTCACAGTGGGGTTCACACTGCCTGTTCTTAAAAGAAGCTAAGAAACAAGAGGCTTACAAAGTTTTAAGACTTTGATAATAGCACTGAGTGGCAGGTGTGGCTGGTTTCAACAGGAGTACTCTTAATCAGCATGCCTCTACATTATACCATCCAATGCCCCTCCTATTAATTGGGTATGGTGAGGAAGGAGGGCTGCTTTTGCATCTGACTGGCTGTGCATCTGGCCAGAAGCACACCCTTTTATGTCTGGTGTCGGATGTCTTGGAGAGCTCCTGGGGCACGGGGTCCCTTGGGAGCTAGGATCCGAATGTGTGGCCCCTTGTGCCTTGCTCCTCTTCAGCAGCCAAGAGCATGAACGTGCCTGTGAGGAGTGGGGGACAGTTGGGGAGCACCTCAGGTCACAGCCTGCTAGGTGCTTCCTGTACCCTGACAGAACAGTGATAATTAGGCAGGACAGCTGCAGGCCCACTTCTAATTCTGGTTCTTGT
The DNA here is from genome assembly GCA_019843855.1 of Hylomyscus alleni. NCBI lineage: Eukaryota > Metazoa > Chordata > Mammalia > Rodentia > Muridae > Hylomyscus > Hylomyscus alleni. The sequence continues at coordinate 9,849 of JADRCC010533274.1, forward strand.
TGTTAGATGAGTGTGAAGAGGTGGAGCATCAGTGCCAGAAGACCATCCAACAGCTGGAGGCCGTGCTGGGGGAGCCGCTGCAGAGCTACTTCTGAGGCAGAAAGCACAGCCGCCCACTGCCTATGCTCTGGAAGAGTTCACATTCATTCTCATGTTTTAATGGGGGTGTGGTGCCATGTTACTTTTGGTACTTCTTTCACATCTGATATTTAATGTTTTTACAAAATCCCTGCCTGACTGGGATACCACAGAGTCCTCTCCTGCCTTTTGTACAGAGTTGCTAAGGAGTAAATTGGATGGTATTTTTTATACAGACTGGTATTTGTCTTTATCCTGAGTAGTGTTCCAGATGGGACAGGCATGTTTAATTTCAGTACCTGAGTACCTGCTTCTCTGAAGCATGAGCTGTCACTTGCTATTCCTTACAGCACCTCCTGCTTGTGGTATATGTGTTAGAAGTACTACAACCCACGGTAGTGGTCTCAGGAAAATAGCATCACGCAGCGGCATTCAGCAAAAGTTTCTGGTGACAGCCATTTGGGGTAGATTGACAGCTGGAGCAGCTCCTCGGTACAGTTTGACTCGGGGCTGTGGATGTCTCCATTGCTCATCTTTTCTGTGTGTGGGGGGCAAAATGTGCTGCTTGGGAAACAACCCTTAGCTGACTGATAGCATACAGGAAGGATAGCAACACTAGTGGTGGTTTTGAAGTTCTCTGTCTAGAACTGTTAGGCAGAAAATGAGAGTTCCAACAGAATTAAACCAGTTTGCCTTCAGCATCTACAACCTGGAAGAACTATTCCAGAGAGTATTCATTCTAATTTAATATAAAACTTTAATGCAGAATTAGGACAAGCAAAAAGGCATTTTGCAGTTTAGGGATAGAACTTAGGAATATACAGTGAAATGTCTCACAACCTAATAAATTCCAGCAGCTTTTTAAAAAGACCAGAATCTAAGAACTAAGACTGAATCTATTCAAAATCAGTCTTAATAGCTTTGTGTAAAAATAGAAATGAAAATAAGCTTTTGTATGAATGGGCTTTTTATTTTTTCCTGAGTGCCTTTCAGCCCCCAACATCTCAGTAATGCATTCTTTATGAAGAAGTAACTCTGGGGAATTCTAGAGCCTCCTGACCTCCCTATAAATTACTCAGGTCCACCCACCACCCCATATGAGTTTTAAGAGTAAACATAATAAGTTTGCCTGAAAATGAAGGACTGCCCGTTGCTGCCTTGAGTACTTCCTAAAGAGGAAGGTTGCTGATCGTAAGGATCCTATGCATGAGCACATATATCTGGGCAAATTGACCGAATACTCCTAAACCCTGGCAGAATTCTATCCAGTGGTTCATTATCATACAATGACCTGATGAAATTAGCTCTTCCTCTCCCCCACACCCAAACCTTTGACATCTGTAACAAGATTGGACCTGTGCAGAAAGGCTACCTAGAGCTCCAGTCAAATCCTGGAAGTTACAGGAGCTGACTCTGCTGATGCAGGCTGACTTAGCAGACAGCCGTGCCTGACCCTGCTGCTCATGGACCCAGAGGCAGGCACGACGGCTGGTCTCCACGGCAGCTCAACCTTTTCACATTACCCTCCT
>JADRCC010533275.1:0-11063 GCA_019843855.1 Hylomyscus alleni
CTTGTGCGTAGAGTGAAGGGTCAGGATCAGCAGCAATCCATCCCGAACTGACATAGTACAACAGGCATTGTTATAATATCCCGAGATGTCAACCTTAAAAGGCTCCAAAGAGCATGCTTGGTTCAACCCTACCCTCTATGAATCATTTTATAGAAAAAAAGAAATGAAAGTTTGAGATTTTTAACAAGCACAATTAACTGCTTTTTAGCGTTTTAACTGAAGAAAACTTAAGTTCTGTCTTCTGGTTTGCACTGCCATTACAAAGTTCACAATAATCCGACCTTCTAAACCTAGTATTTCATCTTTCAGTTGAAAAATATACCCACATATAATCTGGTATTTCATTTCAGCATTGAAGTCACTTTCAACTACCCTACCTAACTAGATGAGCAACATTTCTAAAACAACAGAACTACTGTCACTTGTTTTCTGTATTTAGCTGGGAAACGCTTAGCACCACAATCTAATGAGGAATAAATAGCCCTGCCCAGGTTCCAGGGAATCACTCAGTCCTTGGAAAGCCTTAGTCTGTTAGAAGAGGTAAATCCATATTCACAGGGAGAAGTTTGCACTCCTGAAGAAATGTAGCCCCAGTGCTCTTGTGTTAACTGTAGAGTGGGTGGGATGTGGACGGATAACCAAACTGGTTCCTATTCCACATAATATGGCATGCATCTGTAATTGAAACCTTCTCCCTGTCTCATCACAAGTAGAATAGATTCCTCTGCTATTCAACTTACGGCCAAACGGGCTAAACTGACTGTTTCTAATTATCCAGTAATGAATTCTTCCAGAAGTTCCTATGCCATCACTCCAGCACCTTCCAAAAGTGTCTTAGCCTTTCATCTTTGTCAACTACCATCATTAACATCTTCATAGGAACTCCCTAGGAAGACAGAATCAATGCAAGACATCTCTTATTGAAACAAGCATCCTCATTCTGAAACAAAACCATTCTATACTACAGATTTTCTCAGCTACCTGATTTAACAGTAAGGAAAAGTTTTGGTTTTTGTTGAGCTTATGGACTTATCTAAACTCTCAATAGGAAAGCATATCATGGTTGGCTTTGAGTTGTGTGAGTCAGAACATTACTGTGTGTAGAAAGTTCATGTGCAGTGGAATAGTAGATAAACGTTCAAGTCCCACATTCAGACAGAGGGTGAACTTTGATTCTACCTACTACTCCTTATCTAACCTGAGACTGACCACTTAACATTTAATTCTTGCTTTCCTTATTTCTGTTCTTTTTGACAAGGTTTCTTTATGTAGCCTAGCCTGGAACTTACTATGTTAAGAACTTACAGAGTGGATTCAAATTTGCAGTCCTCCCTCCTCTTGCTTACTAAGTGCTGAAATTACAGGAATATGCCACTGTAGTCTCATTTCCCCATTTCCATGACATGGAAACAACAATACCTGAGTCACAGCACTGTTTTGTTGTGGTTAAATGAAATAATGTCGAACATGAAGCACTTAGCAAGTCCAGAGCCCATGGTAAATGCCCAGAAGACACTTGTACTTGCTAACAATTATTCATCCTGACATGAACCACATCTGTTTCTCCAGGTAGTTAAAAGTCAGCCATACTGCAAAGATCCAGTAATTTGGGCATGCAAAAGATGGTACTAGCACTGGAAATCAGATGGCTGGCAAGAGACAAATTAGGTTTTAAGTTAAATCAGAAGTCAGAGACGATTTTAGAGGCTTCATAACTTAGATGCTCCACAGCATGAGACATGGGAGAATAGAGGGGGCAACAGGGTACCCTAGGGGGCAAACTCTGATTTTTCCAGCCTTTCTCCTAAGAAAGTATATTATCTACTAAGACAAATACAAATCCTCCAAAGTAGAAAAAGACTCTCGTAAAGAAAGTTTCTCTCTCTGTGTCTCTCTTTCTCCCTCATGTCTCTGTCTGTCTCTGTCTCTCTCTCTCGTGTGTGTGTGTGTGTGTGTGTGTGTGTCTGTGTGTGTCTGTGTGTGTCTGTGTGTGTCTGTCTGTCTGTCTGTCTGTCTGTCTCTATCTCTATCTCTTCCTTCCTCCACCCCACTTTTTCTTTTGTATTTTCTCTTTGGCCTTGACTCATTTGCTGCTCTCTACTTTAGCATGTAAACATCCACTTTTTAAACTTTGGTCCCAATTAAACCAAGACACTGCTTTCCTTGTTCCCTAATTAAGCAAATAAAGCATGCTGCCTAGTTGAGCTAGGAATCATGATGGGCAAATACTGTATCTTTCACCTACGCCTTAAGCTCTGGATTACTTTAAAAAAAATAATGGGATCAAATCTCAGTCCACAAAAAGGGAAGTTTTCTCAAGTACAGTGTTTTCTGATCCAATTTCTAGGTGAGCAGCAAATGTCTCCAGTGAGCCTGCATCCCTTTATCCAGTCATTCCTGAAGTCAAGCGACTCAGAAACCTTTGTCTGGTTTCCTTCTCTTCCAGCTCTTTGGGGGACCCATAAAAGCTTCAATATTATCTTCTCTGACAACAAAAAAGAATTTGTCATATGCATTTAGCCTTAGCTCATGGTTACTAAGAATGGTTGAGCTCTCTACAACACGGATCTGAACGTATCATGATTGAACAGCACTACCTTATCCAGTAGAATTTTCTTTAATGAAGAGACATGTGCCAATCAATATGGGAACAACTAGACATGTGTGGCTAACCAAGCAGTAGAAATATAATTAAGAGTAGCCCAGGAAAGTTTATTTGATTATTGTTAATTTAAAGCTAAGCCAGAGACTGGATAGGTGGCTCAGCAATAAGAATTGTTCAGGTGTTCGTGGAGAGGACCAGAGTTCAGTTCAGGTCAGATAACTCACAAACACCTGTAACTCCAGGTCTACTGAAATCTGACGTGCTATTTTGGCCTGTACGGCCTTCCACTCTCCCATGTTGCCTACTTCACCCACCCAACCCCCTCCCACACAAAATTGAATCTTAAAAAAAAAAAAGAAAGAAAAGAAAAGAAAACTACATAAAGCTATCACTGGATGGCAGACTTGAAGCTACTTTATTTTGTACCTACATTTAGTCTAAGACTTACCTTGTTCATTAAAAAGTCAGCAACACTCATTAGAAGGAATGATGTGTTCCTTCCAGGTCTGGGATATCTGCCTATCAGCTCCACCTACCTTTGCAGTGTTGAAAGATAACTTGCAGGCACAGGAAAGGGGTTGACAACGTAGATTCCATTCCTAGATACTGCCACAGAAATCGCTCAGTGGTGAAGAGCACTTGCCCTTGTGGAGGATCTGGGTTTGGTTCCCACTGCCACCACCATGGAGGCTAACAACCGTCTATACCTCCTGTTCCAGGAGATCCTATACCTTCTTCTGACCTCCTTGAGCAACAAATATGCATGTGGTGCACATTTGAGCAAAACACGTGTACACATAAACTAATCTAAATCTTTTAAAGAGTCTAATACTTCATGTATCAAATCATGCGTGTTTTGAAAAATGTTTTTAAGATAGGATATATTCTTCCATATGTGTACGTCATGTGCTTGACTTCAAGATAAGAAGGTGAGAGTACATTTTTCTCTCCTGAGGCCTGTCTAGAGTAGGTACCGAGAGTTCATTTCATTGTATATAATTCTAGCAAATCTACCCAATCCCAAGTTAGATCAGTTCTGGGAAAACATTAAAGGATAACTTTAGTTATAAAGAACATTTTCCATATATTTGAATTTCTTCCTTCTAAACAACTATGCTAAAGCTTAACTGGCACATGTGGAAACAATACAGATGCTCTCTACACCATGTTCCTGATATACGTTCTAGAATCTAAAATCCTAATACCAGTTGTACCTGATCAGCCTTTCCCAAAAGGACCCACATTTTATAGGTTATCAGGATTATGGGAGCTCTTGTTCCAGTGAAAACAGCGGGGAATCTCTGTAGTGTCATTTAGATTGTAACCCCCAGAACACTAGCACTTAGTACTTCATTCTGTCAGCCACTTAGTACTTAGTACCCCCAGAACTTAGTAGTTCATTCTCAGCACTTAGTACTTCATTCTGTCAGCCACTCATGCTTCTGCTTACTAACCTGCTTGCCCACGCATTTAACAAGTGCCAAACACATACCCTGCTGTGGGCTGGGAGCAAAGCAGAGTGCTAAACAGACAAGACTCCCCCTGAAACTTAGTCTCTGGTGGAGGGGGAAAATGAGTATGGATGATGTAAGAGCCTTTCAAAATGGTGTTCTGAAGAAAATAAACAAAAGTCATGTGGTGCCCTGATGATGGTGGTCTGTTTTAGAAGGAGGAAAGTTTGAGCAAAGTTCTGACTACATAGTTGGCAGCTCTTCAAAACCAGGCTGGGGAGTCTGTGGGGACCACCGAGAAGATTCTTTCTTTTCTTTCTATCATTGAATTCTTAGTGACAACATAATGTTTGGCTTTGGACATAAGATATATCATTGTTAAAGTACATGTGCTGAATGCTTCTTTGAATTACCTTAGTTAATTCTCACAAGCCACACTCCAGAAGAAGCAACCAGACAAAATGACTTGCCCAAGATCAGGAAATAAATGACAAAGCCAAGAACTTGAACTTAACCCAGACTTCTGACCATGGGTTCTATTTGTTTAATTAACTAGTGGGTCCTCTAGAACACTAGCACCTTCAATGCTTCTTTAAAAAAAAAAAAAAACAAATGCAGCTTTCTAGCCTCAAACCAAACTAACTGAAGTCGATTCTGAGGATAGGAATCCGGAGTCTGCATTGCTGACAAGCTTTCCCAATGGCTGGGTATAGTGACCACTGAGCTTGGCTAAAATCATGGATGGAAATTTCTGAAGGTTCCAGTTCTCTTAAACTTTAAACCCTTATAGTGATCAGTTTAACATTGTGTTTCTGGAAAGAATAAATCCCAGGTGCTCCTAGGTTTTTCAAGAAGACCAAAGAAAAATACTGTAGGACTAGGAACAGTGCCTAGCTAGCAAGAAGGAAGCCCTGGGTTCAATTCCCCAATCCTGAATCAACATGCCTGACCACACACCCTATAATCCCAGCACTCAAGAGATAAAAACACAAGGTCATCCTCAGATACACATCCAAAGTGAGGCCAGCGTGTGTGTGTGTGTGTGTGTGTGTGTGTGTGTGTGTGTGTAAAAACCCTCAAAAAGAGAAAGACAGGGAAAAAAAAGTTACTTTTGTAGATTCTTTCCCTTTAATATGGTTAAGGTACTGGAGTGGATAATCAGAAAGGGAGCCGCTCCAGGGATGCCACACCACCTTTGCCAATTCAAGTGAATTCTGAAGCCAGCTTCAAGATGCTCTCTTCATTTGCCAAGCCAGCCTGAAATGTGCTCAAAGCGGCTTCTGGGTTAAGTTACTTCACATCCCACCCCCTTCATCCTATACCCTCATACCTAAAGCACACTCAGCCTTAGCATTAGTCCTTTAACTGGCCCTCCTCTGGGAGGTCCTCCAAATGGAAGCACAATACAGCTACTTTTTCCCTGGAAAGTAGGTTAAGGCAAGACATCCCCAGAACAGAGAAATGCTTATGCTGACAGACGTAACCCCTGCCTCAGGATGCCCGTACAAGATGCCCAAAATACTACGTGGAGCATACTTAGTCTTAAACTTTGCTGTCTAAAATTCAAATTTAACTAGGCAGCTTGCTTTTCGTATTTCTGGAACCTGGAAATCTTGGGTTACAATATCCAAGGCCCTTTTATAGGAAGCAACCTATGATGACTCCACAGGCATCTAAACCATTTCCATAGGACTACCAAAGGCAGATGAAGCGACTGTGACCTGAAATATAGAGGGAAGCTTGGGAACCTGAGCAAGAGGCAAAGCAGTTCCTTCACTTTGATTGAAGGAGAGGTGGAGGCGGGGCTGGTGGCATTCAAGTGAGGGACTTGGAGTTTTAAACTACCTGTCTCCCTCACTGTCTCCCTCGCAGTCCCCCAAAGGTATGTGATCCAAATTAGGAGCCTACTTTTGTGGGACCATAGTGTTTAGCCTAGACGCAGGCCAGAGCGATCGAACAGAAGGAAACACACAACTGGTTCTAGCCCTGGAACGGAGCCTGTCGGCCTGCCACCCGTGCCCGCTTGAACCCCGCAAGCGGCCCAGGCCCCGCCTCCGGCCCCGCCCCCTTTGTTATCTGATACTTCCCTGGGTCAGCTGGTTCTGGCGTCAAGCGGAGGGATGGGCTGGCTCAGTTCGACCCGGCAGGGCTTGTTTACTATGGCTGATGATCTGGAGCAGCAGTGAGTTACTCCTGTCCGTTTCTATTTTATGTCTCTGTCTGTCTGTCCGGGCCAGGATCCGGGGACTGTCTGTAGTTGCGGACAGCTTCTGACTCCCCGCCTTTCCTTTTCAGGTTGGCTTCCAGGGAGGGGTGGGATGCGCTCAGGAGCCCCGGGAGCGCTGAGGGATGAGAAGGCTGCGGAGCTGGGGGAGCGTTTAGTGATGAGCTTGCGTTCAGCCTGGGGACTCTTGACTTTCCACTTAGTCTTCGCGATCGCCCCCTGGTAGACCAGTTAGATTGATGGTAAAGCACGAGGAATAAGCTAGCTCTTCTGGACGCGGACGTGGGAGCAGCAGCCGGGTGCTTGTTGAGACTTGCCCCGGGACTAAAGTCGTGGGTGTGAAAGGCCCTGAAGGACAAGGCATGGGTAGGAGAAAGAAGACTCCACTGCGGTGGAATTAGTGTGGAACTGGCTTGCAAGTTCCTTTAGCCTCTGGCCGCCGTTTACATTCTGCTTGCAATCCTAGTTGATAGTGTTCTTAATCATAAACGTAAGCTTGCTGCGTGGTTTCAGAAGTAAGTTGGTTAGGTTGGAATGTAGTTACCGCTCACCCAAGGCCATCAAGTTTGAGATGCCACCTGTGTGACGGTGGTCTAACAGGATCAGGAAAAAGTTGCTTGGAGGAGAATGACTCAGCTCCAAGGGATTCACGGGAACAGGGCCTTCCCTTGACCTAATAGTTGTCCTTTTGATCTGCAGAACGAAATAACTTTGTAACAATAGTAAACAATCGCATAAGGGACTTAAAAGAACTGCCCAAGAGAGTACTGTTTTCTAAGAGGAAATTTATGATGCCTACAGTGACTTGGGGAAACATCATTAGAGCCAGAAAAGACTCAGGTCATTCAGCTCCGATGCCGATAGAAATTCAGAGACTTGCTCAATTACAGAATTCAAGAACAGGTTCCCTTCTAGAGCAGAACCGCTCCTGTTTGCCCCATGAGAATGAGCGGCACCAGCCAGGCCAGACCAAGTTCATGGTTAAGTGGCTTTGTTAAGAGGCTGGTTGCCTCGCTTTCCCACCTCAGCTCTTACCTCCCTAATAGCACTGGCACATAGTGTGACAGGCACTGTTCCCTGTTCTTTTTCTGGATTGTTTTTAGAGAAGAAAGGCAAAGCTGTGCACATAGCTCCGTGTGCCCCAACCTCCACCCCTTCCAGGACTGTGTGGACTGCTGCCAGTGTTGCTGTCTCATAGGAAAGCATTTCTCTTGAGCTCTGCTGTCGAGAATTAGAGATATGTGGGGTTTGTTCAGGTGTCATGGTCTGACTTGTTATAATGCAAAGAGGAAGCCTCTCTTGAGACTGACCAAAATCTGTGGTCTAGGTACTGGTGCTTCAGCCAACAAGGAATTCTGGTAGACTGTTAAAAGGGTCTTGGATGTCCCTAGGGCTCAGGTTGGTTGAGACTAACTAACAGCTTTTATCTAATCAAAGTCATTGACGTCCCCACTCCCACAGCAACACTAGGTTTTTTTGTTTGTTCTGTCGCAAACTGAGAGTAGCTACTTACAAAATAGTAATAATATATACAGGTAATGATTCAGTCAAGGGAAAATAATGTTGATTTGGAGTTTATCTGTATGCTTTATATATTAACTTACAAACTTTTTGGAAACTTAGAAGGTGGATACAATTACCTCCCCTTTAAGGAAGGACAAACAGACAAAGAAAACTAATGTGCCACAGTCAAATTGCCAGTTAGTGGCCATGCTGGGATTAGAACTCTAGCTTCTGGCTTCTGAAGAGGTGGCATGCTCTTCAGAAAACAGAATCAAACAAGATGTGGTTTCACATACGGCCTCTAAAAGCTGAGGCTGGAAGGCCCAGGAGGGAAGGCATCCTTTTTCTAACTTGCTGTGTGACTGCTCTGTGCATCAGACTGCCCACCTGTGAAGAAGAGGCTGCAGGAGGGGATTTTCAGGAAAACATCCAAGTCTAAGCTCTGTGCTTCCCAGGATGCTCAGGGTGCCCATGGGTATGCTAGGAGTAGTTGGAATGGTTCCTCCACAGGATGCCATTGTCTTTTCCTGCTCTTACCCACAAGCCCTTGCTGCAGTTTCTGGCAACCATCCTCTATTACCTTCACCTAGGCAGAGTTCACAAAAAGAGATAACATGCAAGGAAAGGTAGAACGAAAACTGTAACTCACTGAGCAACTACATTTGTGGCAGGCACCTGTCAAGGTTCATTATATGTCTGAACCTCAACCCCTGTCTGTCCATCACTTGTGGGTCTATCGTTCTGTTTACTCCAGAGGGAGTGCTTGAAACCTCTTCTCTTCAATGGCTTAGTCACTGGGTGTGAAGGGGAAAGCAGGATATGTTATCAGTTTTACTCTAGGACAGGTTTCCTCCTCATTTTACAACCTGAAAAATGGGCCAGAGGCAACCTGTGTCTTTCGGTGACATGAATCCAGATCCTACCCCTGGTCCTTGCCTGCCCCAGCTCTAAGTTCATACCGGATGGATTCCCCAATCAGGCACTAACAGCACCCCAAACTTCAAGAAGCATGCAAGACAGCAGAAGGCATGGGAATTTGTCTGTAATACTCTAAAAGAATGGCTAGTTCTGGGAGTGGCAAAGAATAATGGAAATATTAAAGTCTCTCCCTCTCCCTCTGTAATCTCCTTGAACATAATTTTTTTTCTTTTTCTTTTCTTTTTTTTTTTTTTTTTGGTTTTTTTGAGACAGGGTTTCTCTGTATAGTCCTGGCTGTCCTAGAACTCAGAAATCCGCCTGCTTCTGCCTCCCAAGTGCTGGGTTTAAAGGCATGCACCACCACTGCCCCACTAAACATAAATTAAGATAACCAGAAACAAAGAGGAGTTGTAAAGCTCCAGGAAGATAATAAATACAAAAAAGTCAAATTTTATGTACATCGTAACTGCTATCTATTAAGGGCCATTGTTCTTAATAGCCATTTGCCTAGGGAAGAGTAACAGTGTAACTAACAGACTGCTTAGGCATTGCTGACCCTGAAGACCATGAAGGACAGGCCTCTTGAAGTTGGGAAACACCTTGTACCCTGATAACTCCAGGAGCTATCAGCAAGGCTGGGAACAGTGCCTCCTTCCCAGTGTGGTCAATAAGTACCTTTTTGTCTTGTAGGCCTCAGGGCTGGCTGAGTAGCTGGCTCCCCACTTGGCGCCCCACTTCCATGTCTCAGCTGAAGAATGTGGAAGCCAGGATCCTCCAGTGTAAGTAGAAGGGACAGTTTGTTCTTCCCCTTTAAAAGGTCTGGAAAGGATCTTCTCCAACCTGGGTCCACTGAGCCCCCTGATTCCTCATTAGGAGTGTATGGGTTAGAGGAAAGAAAATCAATGGTGGGGGGTGGGGAGGGGAGAGATACAGACAGAGTATCCAGTAAAACACAGTATTCCACGACAGTGGTCCCTCAACACCCTCCCCCTATGGTAGCTCTTTCCTTCCCAGTCCTATGGCTTCACCTTAAACCGTGTATACTAACGGGCATTGATTCATACACAGAGAGATTTCACCCCTCCCTTCCTCTTTTCCCTATCTCTTCTTCACTCTTCCCTCTCTTCTAAACACATAGCTAAGCACTTTTTAATTTACCACCTTCCTACTTGAGTGCCAGCAATCCTGTGTTTTCTAAGACTATGTCCTGCCTTCTGCTCAGGTGTAGCCTACCACAGTTATCTGGAGTTCAGACAGACCAGATCTCATGAGCTGTACTGAAGAAGGGTCCCCCATGAGCAACAGTAGCCATTGGTTCAAACAAGACCCTGAGACCATGTCTCCCCCCATATCTCAACCGCCATCACAATCCTCTCCACCCTGCTGCTCTGCCCAGCTAGAGCTACTCTCTCTGAGCATTTGAAAGGAACCAAGGCTTTCAAGCCTTCATCCAGATGCAGACTGATTGACACCCAGCAGCCCCACCTCAGTGTCTTAAGAGGAATAAGCCCTTGGCTCAACCCACTCCCATCACCACCTCCACCTGGCTAGACCACAGTTCTCTGTTCATCTCCAAACACATGCAAATTTAAGAACAATGGGTTCAAAACTTGTACAACTTCAGGCACCCAAAAGGAATTAGGCACACCATCTTGAAAAAACGATATAGTCCCTCTTACTGCCTATAGACCAAAATGGTCTGTAAATTTTCCTTGGATTTGAAATCATTAGTATATGAAGTATAAAAGAAAAATTATTCTGATACTTTTTAAGTCTTTTAGAATGACTGTATAAAACCTGTTGTCATTAGGACGATATCATTCTCAGCTCCCCATACTACAAGAACAGCTGGGGAACTTAAGCTAAGGAATGAACAGGGCCAGTGGATGGAGATTACTAAAGACATCAAGGACGGGGAGTTTTTTCTGAGTGGACTCAGCAAAATTCTTGCTGAAAAAAAGTCAAGGACTTAACACAGAAAAGTAGAAGTTGATTCACTGGATCAGATCTAAAGATGGGGGAAGGGGGAACACGATGTGACAGTTCTTCTAACCTGACTTAGGGTTCTGTCTAAGGCCAGGCTAAGGAGGCTGAAGATGGATGGGGGCTATTTTAGTTTGCTTTATGTTCCTGAGATGAAAACATTGACCAAATCAAACTCAGGGAGGAAATGTTTATTTGGCTTACAGGCTACAGTCCATCTTGAAGTTTAGAAGCCAAGGCAGTAACCTGAAGCAGAGACCATAAAGCAATGTGGCGAACTGGCTTGCTTCCCATGCTTCCTCAGCATGCCTTATTATTATTATTATTATTATTATTATTATTATTGTCATCATCATCATCATTATTATTATTTTCTTTT
>JADRCC010533279.1:0-10126 GCA_019843855.1 Hylomyscus alleni
GAGCACGTGAATCAGTCCTAGCACCATCAACTGTGGCTGCCATCAGTACTCGAGGTCACGGCCCCCTCAGCTGGTGGCTATAACAATTGCAGGCTTTCACCATGGAAGCTGCAGCTGCTTGCTGAAGACACTACCACCAAGTTGCAGCCAGAGCCACAGTCATGCACCGAGGGACATATAAGCTTCTACCATGAGAGCTGTGCCGCACCTGGTATATGGGGGTGAGGGGTTAGCCTCTGCTCAGATCCACACCTACCCATTCAGTTCATGTTTTTCATTTACCAGTCCGCTATAATTCTCACACAAACACCAGCATATTAATTAATAGGATCACTCAAGTGGAGAACCTCCAGCTTCCCAGATATGGCCTGGCCAGCTTTCTCTGGGAACCATGGGGTTAACAGTCAAGCCTCCCAGTTGACATATGTCTTAGGACTTCTGCTATTGGTTGCACCTCCCTCGAAAGCAACTCTCATTCCCAATCTTTTTCCAGGCTTTTACAACCGAAAAATCCTTGGATCCAGGGTGAGTTGCTTTCCACAGCAGGCCACCGGGGTCTGCTGGGTAGCCAATAGGGGTTTCTCATGATGACTTGAACGACCTAGCTTTGGCTGTTAACTCTTTGGTGCTTGGATTGTTCTCAGGACGCTGGTAGGAATAATCCAACCACCCGCCAATGGGTGTCAGGATGTTTTTGACCATACCTCCAGGCACCCCACTGGGATATCTCCTGGAAAATCTCAAATCTCTAAAGCTAATGCCTGACTTGAAGGCATCAAAATTAATACATCTCTGCAATTACATCTGGATTAAATATCAACTAGATGGGAGTTCAAAATGGCCACTTAATGGCACCCTAGATCCAACTATTTTAAGAAATCTTAATACATACTGCCAGAGAACTGGTAAATGGAAGGAGGTTCCCTATGTCCAAGCCTTTATCTACTTCCATTCCAATCCCTCCTTTTGCTCTTCTTGTTCCCCAACCCAACTTCTCTTAGCCATGAAATCTACACAACCTCCTCTAGAAGATGCTACAATGCTAGATCCAGCTAATGAACAACCTCCTTTTTGCCACAGACCTGTCTCCATGCCACTGAAAACCCAAACTGCTGCCTCAGTTTCTCCTCCTCACCAGGATGCTCCAGAGCCTGCTAGCTCTGCCTCTCCATACCCCTCCCCTTCTTCTGTGCTAGATGTGGGCCACTCCAAATACCCCACATAGGCAGCTACCTTCACTCCTCCTGTCACCTGCTCTCAAGCTACAGCCAAACCTTCAAGTCCTTCCTCCTAGAGACACCCGACCCAGCAATAGTCCTACCTCTAAGGGAAGTTGCTGGAGTAGATGGTCTTGTCAGAGTACGTGTTCTGTTCTCACTTAGTGAACTTTCCCAAATAGAAAAGAGGATGGGGTCTTATACTTCTAACCCTTCCAAGTTTATTAAAGAGTTCCAGTTTATCACTCAGTCTTACAACTTGACTTTCCATGAAGTTCATATGATCCTTACTAGCAATCTACTTCCTGAGGAATGCAAATGAGTCTGGGAAGAGACAAGATTGCAAGCAGATGGAAACCACCAAACATACAACACATATGCTATTGGCTCTGAGACAGTGCCGGAACAGGATCCCTGGTGGAATTACAATTCTGCAGGTGGTATTTTAGCCAGGGACAGGTTCATTACATGCCTTCTGGCTGGTCTTAGAAAAGTCACTTTAAAGCCAGTAAATTTTGAAAAACTCCAAGAGGTTGTCCAGTACAAGCAGGAGAATCCATCTCAATTTTTAGAACGCCTTACAAAGGTTTTATTACAGCATACCAATCTGGACTTTGAAAACCCAGAAGGTAAGCAACTTCTGATGACCTACTTCTTTTCCCAGAGCTACCCCAGCATAAGAGCTAAACTTAAAAAACTGGAGAGGGGACCCCTAACTCCACAGGCAGAAGTCTTAGCGCTGGCCTTCAAAGTGTACCATGGGAGAGATGATAAAGTCTACAAACAAAAATACCATATGCTGGCAAAGGTTGTCTGACCAGCCCCAGCCACTACCCTGGTCTCATGGTCTCCTAAGACTCAGAAACCATCAGGTATCTGCTACAAATGTGGTAATCAAGGACACTGGGCAAAAGCCTGCCCTAACTCCTGCAAGGCAAGAGGGCCATGCCCAGATGCCATCAAGAGGGACATCGGGCTGTTGATTGCCCTCATGTTACACAGAACAAAGGGACATCACTCCCAGATAACCCTCCAACTGATCTAGGCTTGGCTAGGCCTGACTTAGGAGGCCCGAGCTCCCCTGACCCAACCACTGCCATCACTAGCAGGGATCTCCGGGTAAATATCGTGGTATGTGGGCAGTCTATCTCCTTCCTCTTGGACACTGGAGCCGCTTACTTGGTCCTAACGGAGTTTTGAGGACCCACTTCTCCTTCTAGACCCCACAACTTAGTTGTATATTTAGGAATGTACCTTTCACCCATTCCTTTTTGATAGTGCCAATATGTCCTGTTCCCTTAATGGGAAGGGATCTTCTAGCTAGCCTGGGAGCCTCTATTTCCTTTACTTCTCACATTCGCCTAAACCTAGGCTTGTCAGCGGTTCCTCTACTCCTTCTCCTAGCCAAGCAACCTACTAACACTACCATGTTATTTCCTTTACCAGCTTCTCAGGTAGATCCCCAAGTCTGGGATGTCCAGAACCCCTCTGTTGCTAGACACCATTCTCCTGTTGTCATCCAATTTCTGGACTCTACCAGGTACCAAGCTGCAGACCCTCTTTCTTTGGCCTAGTCCTGAGGACTTAAGCTTCTTAAAATATATCACTGCTTCTTGCAAAATCTGTCAGAAGTCTGACCCCAACTCAAAGTATCATAGCACCCCTTTTCCTTCCCATCAGGCTAGAGGTTTCCTTCCTGGAACTGACTGGCAACTTGACTTTACCCACATGCCCACTGTCAGGCATGCCAATTACCTCCTGGTCTTGGTGGACACCTTCTCAGGGTGGATAGAGGCATTTCCCACAAATAACAAAATGGCTCAGACAGTCTCTGATCTCCTCCTCCAAGAGACCATCCCCCAATTTGGTGTCCCAGCCTCTCTCCAACCAGACAATGGTCCTGAATTTACTTCCCAAGTCTCTCAAATCCTATCTAAGGTCATAGATATCCCCTGGTATTTTCACATTCCTTACCACCCTCAATCTTCTGGTAAGGTAGAAAGAACTAATTGCTCTTTAAAAACCACTCTTGTTAAGCTGTCACAGGAACTTCACCTTGATTGGTTAAAACTTCTAACTCCTGCACTTTTCAGGTTACAAACACTCCTAAAGCAACCTCTCCTCATGTCTCCCTTTGAACTCATGTATGGACGTCCAGTCCTAACTCCTGGTCTTTCACCTAAATGCTCTCCCCTCCCATACCATCTACTTACCCCATTACTTTGCCACCTCTGTTCTCTCCTATGGAACTTTGCTGACCACCATCTACCTCGGCCATGCACTGTCTCCTGTCCACTACCTATCATCATTGGAGACCAAGTCCTTCTATCCCCTCCAGGTCATCAGCCCTCACCTCTCTCTCTCAAATGGCAGGGC
Organism: Hylomyscus alleni; assembly: GCA_019843855.1. Lineage (NCBI taxonomy): Eukaryota > Metazoa > Chordata > Mammalia > Rodentia > Muridae > Hylomyscus > Hylomyscus alleni. The sequence goes on from JADRCC010533279.1 coordinate 3,594, forward strand.
CCTTTTAAATTAATTCTTGTGACCCCTACAGCTACTAAATTCGAGGAACTCTATCATTGGGTCCATCCGTCTCACCTCAAACCTTTCATTCCTCCACCTAAAAATGACTCTTCTTCATACACATTGATCTTAACAGGACCATGCTCCATTAAGCCCCAGAGGACAATGAGACCTCCTACCCTGTCCCCAATCCCAGAAAATGAGACTGCACTCCGGCAGCCGAGCTCGACCTCACTGGATTAGACATGGGTTTCTCATCCTCCCCCTATTGTTCATTTCTATCCAGGGTAGCCCTTATATCTGGAGATTCGATGTTCAAGACACCCCTCAGATAACAAAATGTCTTTCCAAATTGGGTAAGGAAACTGCTCCATAGCTGGATGCCAGGAACCAATCTAAATTGCTATCATTCTGGTGTCTGTAATCCCATCTAAATATTATGATCTCTATACTTGCTTTCTCTTTGACCAGACAAAAGATTATTGTAGAAAATGGCCAGACTAAAATGGGGGCTGCCCATATTGGTCTTGTCAAATACATATGCTAGGATCATGGATCAATCATTTCTTCTATCAACATTGCAAGACACTCTTTTCTACATACAAGACCCATGGGATTCCAGGTGGGAGATAGGAGTTGTTGGTAAGCTCTATCATAAAAATCAGCCTGGGGCCCCATTAAGTACCATCCATATTCAGAAAAAATATGACTCAATTGCTCAACCCCTGTATATTGAAAAAGTAGGGGAGATAATCAGACTCTCCTCTGAGGTCCTTATCTCTTTGACATCACCCCTCATAAATGGCACTAACTTGTCATTTTGCCTTTTACTTCATACCTTGACCTCTTCATACCAACTACTTAATGTCACCAGACCTGGACGCTTTAAGGAGTGCTGGTTATGTATACCCCCTGAGTACTAACTCACAATTGTCACTTACAGAGTCTCCAGTGATACTACCAAGTAATGTAACGTTACCTTACCCTTTGTCAGCTGCCCTGATTCCAGTGTTGCTATGTATCCATACCTTACCTCTGTCCCTTTCTTTGGTGTGGCAACCTATTTTAAGGCCTCTGAAACTCATTCAGTGGGAATGCTGAGCTCCGTAGACTGCAATAGAACCATAACTCTTGATGTATCATCTCTACCACAATGACCTACAATCCAAAACACGTCAATTCTTTGTGGCACTCAGGCATACCATCACCTACCTGCTAGCTGGTCAGGAGTTTGCACATTAGTAAGTCTTTTCCCTGAACTTGGAGTAATCCAGGAAAATGAGCCCTTGCCAATGCCAGTTGTAGATATGAAAGCTGCCCAGCATAAGAGGACAGTCCAAGTTGTGCCACTCTTGGTTGCTACAGGAATAACCATAGGTATTGGTACTGGAGTTGCAGGGATAACAACTTCCATGATCCAATATAATACATTCACTTCTCAGTTTCAATGTGATTTTCAAAAAATGTCTGAAATTGCGCTTACTATCCAAAAACAGATAGATTCTTTGGCAGCCGTGGTGCTTCAGAACAGATGGGGACTATATCTCCTGACAGCTAAAGAAGGTGGTCTTTGCCTGTTCCTCCAAGAAGAATGCTGCTTTTATGTCAACCAAGCTGGGATAGTAAGAAATAAAATCCAGGAGCTACAGTCAGACATAAACAATTTCAGGGACCATGAGACCTCCAGTTCTGAGATTTTCAAAAACCCCATATGGATGTAGATACTCCTGTTTGCATCTCATCTCCTAGTCATCTTCCTGGTGTTATTATTTGCTCCCTGCCTCATTAATCTTGTTTCTACATTTCTTCAATGACAAATACAAAAAAGTTCTAACCAAACTATCAATCAGCTCCTGTTACAGGTTTATCAGCCGCTGCCCACAGATGAGCCACTGTCCACAGAGGAACCTGATGCGAACGTTTACCAAGTGGATGTCAATGGTGAAAGCCCGCTATCCCCAATTTACAATGCCCCAAGACAGCAGGAAGTAGCTTAAGAGACATGATGCCCTCATTCCCTTTTCACCATCTGCTTCCCCTTCCCTTTTTCTTTCCTTCTCTTTATCCTTTCAAACATACTCTGAAGAAGTTCCCTTGAGTAGGAGAGGATAGTTTCTTAATCACAATTGGACCTTCATCTGTGTAGTGTGGTGTCTGTTTGCATGGAAGATGCTCCTGAGGAAGAAAGAAAGGAGCTGAAGGCATGCCTTTTTTTTCTTCTTTCCAAATATTAAAAAGAGAGGTATGTTAGCATCAGGACATCCAAAGCCTGTGGCAATGCATGGGCAGGTCCACAGACCTGTTGCCAGGGCAACAGTCATCATATTCCCAGAATCCATTGGGCTCACCTCCCACCTTTACCTGTGGCCGCTACATCACAACCCATATATATATATGGAACATTCCTCCATATTTCCCTCTCTCTCCCTCCTCCCTCTTTCCACGCTACTGCCCCCCTCTCCCTCTCAATTAAACCCCCTACACATGGAACTATTTGGGCCTAGTGTGATATGTTCTGATGCCTCCTGCAGTTCTAACACATCACAAGGACCATCACTATTAAACAGGAACAATAGAAAGCACATAGTCTGGTTTCTCTCCTGAACTCTCAGGCACTCATAGCAGGGAACAGACAAAGCACAGAAGCAGCCTCAGGACACACATACACTTAAGAAGTTCTCTGTGAGTAGGAGAGGATAGTTTCTTAATCACGATTCGACCTTCATCTTTGTAGTGTGGTGTTTGTTTGGATGGAAGATGCAACTGAGGAAGAAAGAAAGGAGCTGAAGGCATGCCTTCTTTTTTCTTCTTTCCAAATCTTATGCTTTTAGAAGATATTTGGAACAAAAATGCTGAGATTTGTTTCTCTGCTTACTTGATCTTTGAAGTTCCAGACAAATAAATATTTTCAAATGCCTGGAGCATCCATTCTGGATTAGGTGTGAGATGAAGGTATCTGCCAACACAATTCTGAGATCCTTAATAATACAGCAAAGGTAATTAAAGTCACAGGATTCATAAAATTATTTTTATTAATATATGGCACTACTGTGATTACTGAAAATGTAATTAGTGTGTAATGTTTAAATAATAAATATGTTAATTTTAATGTATCTTTATAGAGTATGGAGAATAATATAACATGTCTGAAATACACATAGCACCACCTAACAGCTGTCTAGTATATCAGATATTAAATCAAAATGACATACATTCTGATTTTCTTTTTTTAACACTTAAGTGTTGTTGCTAAGAGAAACAAATGGGTGGAACCACTTGTACATGTAAAAGATGCTTCACTTGAGCTTCAGGGAAAACTAAGAAAAATAATTCCTAATATATAACAAAAGATATACAATAGAAATATAAAAGTCATCAAATTATAAAGGATGCTGTGTGGGGAAGATACAAATAAATTGCATCCTAAAATAATATGGAAACAATGAATCAAAAAGTAGTAATCTGTTTTTACTGTTCAGTGAACATATTCAACACAAATGAGCTAAATAACTGAAAATAAAGAGGGGAGCCTTCTAGAGAAGAAGCTATCTCCTTATGCTGTGGAAAAATGAAAGAGCCGAATAAAAAGTAATAGACTTCTTTTCTAAGATAGAAGCATAACTAGAATATCCTCAAATCAAAAGGATTGATGTTAGAAACTATATAATCAGTAACTTATGAAGAAAAGGCATGGAATGAGAACAATACTTAAATGTCAGTTCCTAATAACACACTTCCTATCCTGAATGTAAGAAAATCTCATGTAACACAGAAATGTAGTAAGTAAATAACATTAAACACAAGGGAAGGTTAAAGTACAGGTTTCCTATGTTAGAGTTTTTCTTTCAGAGGTGCATGTTACAGAATATTTTCTTCCAGGAAGCAGTTTCTTATGCTGCCACACAGGCTCCCAGTGGATTACTATCTAGTAATGCCCTGAATACAGCAGGACTATATCTTCTAAACCCATCTTTACACTTTTATCAACCATACCTGGCAACAAAAAATTCTACTAGACTTTTTTTTACTTTTTTTAATCTACTCATTTTTGATGTTTGAAAACCTTTATTCTTATTCTGTATTTACTTAACTCAATGGCATGATGTGAATTTTTACACTGGTTTCCCGGTGACTTTAAGCTATTACATAGTTTCAAAATGTTTAAATTATATTCATATACCTATATGGGCCTTGTGTTTGTGTTCAGATGTACAACCATGCACATAAATGTGGAGATCAGAGAATCATGAGAGAAGTTCTTCTCTATTTACCATGTGGATCCAGGATCTTGAACTATTGTTATCAGCCTTTCATTTACCAGCCTTTCAACTGAAGTAGTTTACCAACCCCAGCTTTTAGATTATTTTATCTGCAGTTTATTTTGTAATATCTTCTATACTTGGTATAAAGAGTAGGTTCAAACTACATTATTTGAATCTGTGTACCTATGTGTACAACTGACATGTGTTTAAAATATTATTGAGTTTAAGATAATTCAAATTATTATTGAGTGGTTGTCTTAGTTCTGGTTAAAAGCTGTTACCATCAACAAAGTGTATAATACCCAGCTGTATTATAAAGATGATGGCTTCCAAGGAAATCCAGGGTTTTTAGGCTCCCCAGGGTCACAACAGAGCAGCACAGAACAAGTGAAATATGGATTTGTATTTGGCTTTCAGTTACATTCTACTGACATACACATCCATCATTAAGCCAGAAGTACAGTGTTTTGATCATTGTATATCTCTTGACTCTTTTGAATATAACAAGAATGAATTTCCAACTTTGTTCTTTTTTGAATGACTTTAAAAAATCTATATTATTTGTAGAAAATAAAGATAGAAGCATAACAACTTCAGAAAATGTAAAAGGAGTTATAGTATAGCTCAATCCCCTTTGCCAGTGGGTTCCAGGTTTTTTCCCACTTTCTTTTATTAGATTCATCTTTGCATGTTTTATGTGTTGGGAGGTCCTTAATCCACTTGGACTTGAACTTTGTACAAAAAGATAAGAATGGTCTCATTTGCATTTTCTACATGCAGACCACAAGTTGAACCAGCACCCCTTTTTTGAAAAGGCTGTCATTTTTTTTCACTGAATGGTTTTGGCTCCTTTGTGAAAGAACAAGAGACCAAAGGTAGTGGATTGACTTCTGGGTCTTCAACTTTATTCTGTTTATTTACCTGCCCATTTCTGTACCACTACCAAAATGACAACCCACAGATTGGCAAAAGATCTTTACCAAGCCTACATCCAATAGAGGGCTAAAATCCAAAACATACAAAGAATTCAAGAAGTTAGACTCCAGCGAAACAAATAACCCTATTAAAAATGGTCTACATAGCTAAATAGAATTATCAACTGAGAAATCTCCAATGGTTAAGAAGTACCTTAAGAAATGTTCAACATCCTTAGTCATCAGGAAAATATAAATCAAAATAACACTAAGGATCCACCTTATACCAGTAAGAATGGCTAAGATCAAAAACTCATGTGATAGCAGATGCTGATGAGGATGCAAACTGATTCAACCCCTCTGGAAGTCAGTCTGGTGGTTTCTCAAAAATTGGAAATAGTTCTACCAGTGTTCCCAACTATACTACTCCTGGGCAAATACCCAAAAGATGTTCCAGCACATAACAAGGACACATGCTTCACTATGTTCATAGCAGTCAGTAGATGCTCACAGCCAAACATTAGAATGAGCATGGGGACCACAATGGAGAAGGTAGGATAAGGAATGAAGGAGCTGAAGGGATTTGCAATCTTAGTGGAAGAATAATGATATCAACCAATGAGATCCCCCAAACCTCCCTGGGACTAAACTACCAACCAAAGAGTACACATGGGGACCCATGGTTCCATCTGGATATGTTGCAGAAAATTGCCTTATCTGGCATTGCTGGGAGGGGAAGTCCTTAGTCCTATGGAGGCTCGATGACCCAGTGTAGGGGAATGCTAAGGCACTGAGGCAGGAGTCAGTTGGCAGCTGGGACTGCCCTCATAGGGGCAATATGCAGGGGAAATGGATAGAGGGTTTATAGAGTGGAAAGTGTGAAAGGGGATAACATTTGAAATGTAAATAAATAAAATAACCAATTAAAAATAAAAATGAAATAACACTTTTTTATTTATTTTTGTTTTGAAAATTAGCCCAAACATCATTTAGTCTGTTTTCATCCTTATACCCATATATACTTATATATATTCATATATATGAATATATATATACTCATATACACACACATATTCATATATGTATGTATAGGTACATATACATACATACATATATATGAATGTCTATACTTGAAAAGTATATTTCAGTTAAGTCAAAACCAAAAAGGAAGACCAGTTCATTTGGGACATGGGAATTTTACTAAAGGAGGCAGAAAAAGGGGCAGGTGGCTCAGCAATTGGCCCTGTAGCCTTTCCCATGGCACCTTTCATAGGAAGTGGGGGAATGGGAAAGGAGAGGAGAGCAGGGAAGTGAACCCAGTCAGAATTTAAGAAGCAGCAGGTAAGAGGTAAGAGTT